>NMRB01000166.1:362941-393810 GCA_002633025.1 Notospermus geniculatus
CCCCCCCCCCCCCCCCGTAAGGTGAACTGAAGGAGAGGGAACAAGGTGACTAACAGATTAACAAAGGTGTCTTGTGGAGGCTAGCCGAATAGGCTCCCACCTCAATGAAGTGGTGAAGGAACCATGGATCATGAACATAGACCAAAGTGGCTCTGAAACAGCTTTCCCAAACCCAATCTTCACTGCTTTCGTAGTACTGTATCATCTTTTGATACAGAACAGAATTTTTCATTTTCACCATTGATTCACTGGGTTAGGTTACAGCCCCAAAAACCCATTCACTGATGACATTGAGCGATAGCTCCCGATAAAATATTCATCAAAAACTCATCCAAATTGAAAGCAGATCCCATTTATTACGGGCTGAGTCACTCATTAGCCAATTTTATTGAACATGAGATAATACATGCTATGCCGTCAGATCGTGGATCATTAGAGACGACATGCTAGCCTGATTTCATGTTTGACGATCAACGGTTGATTGGCTGCTGATATGATGTGAAAACATCCCTCAAGAGGTTCGCGATGATTCGCCGTGACACGTACAGACAACATCGTGCCAACAGACAGGTAACCGGCATCGTATAATCAGATGGTGTCTATAGACTGAGAGTTTGACTTTCACAATAGGTGAAGGTTGTAGGCCTACGTAATTAGAATCCTATACGTTTGTTGCATTGAATGGCCATTCCACAGCACAGGAAGATCCCGGGATAGGAGATTCACTTGGCCTAGTCCGACCTTTCCAACAACGATGGTCACCTCCTACTAGTTCTCCCACATGATGTCGTGGCCATTCATTGTCCAAGCATGATACAACCTTCATTTTACCTAAACGTTGGTGCCCACGGCCCCCTTGACCAGCTTAGCGTACTGCAGCCATTGAATGGTATCAAGCTTCTGACATCATATTGTGAGAACTGTTAGACCACCATTTTGTTGGTAAGGTCTAATCCTACATGTTTGTTTCATCGAATGGCCATTCCACAGGAGGACATTCACTATATGACTGGCTGTCCATTCACGCGATTTTCAAGCGGCAGACCCTCGAAAGCATTGTTTGTTTCCGCCGCGTTGGTCGTGGACAAAGGATGCGACATCGCGCGGCACGAAAATCGCGTGAATGGATTCTTAGCCTAAGACATTCACTTTTAGACAAAGTGAGTGAAGCACGAAGATGACAAGCTTACTTCATACTTGAACCCAAGTACCGAGAAGTTGGGGAAGCTATTTCAGAGCAGGAAATACAATAATGAAATTAACATTATCATTGTGCTACTACAAGTACATGTACTTTAATAAAGGGAGGCGTGCACAGCACTTCATCCTGTCCATGTGATAGGCCTATACGTAATCAGTCACGAGGGAAAGACCTTTGGCCAGGGACAGCTAGAGTGGTACCGTGGGAAATAATTTCAGACCAGGAACTTGCCGAATACGGATGAAATTGACATTATTATCATATTACACAAGTACTTAAAGTGAGGCGTGCACAGCACTTCATCCTGTCATGGGATATGTGTAATCAATACACTTGAGGAGGGAACAGCCTTGGCCGAGGGCACAGCTACCGGCTTGCAAAACGAGCCTGCCTTCCATACTTTTCTGCAGGATGCGTCGGGGTATAAATCGCATATATTCGTATTGATACATGCAGGATTCATGAGAGAACCGCGGGAAGCTGCCTATCTTCTGAATAAATGATTTGTACAGCCGAGGTCTCAAGTACGTTGGCAAATATAGTATAACCTTGCCGTATTTTTATATTTTGGTCTGAATTGGAGGGTATATTTACAGTTGCTTTTGAAATGACAGGTCAGATCTGGTTCTAGCCATGTAAACACAATAACACAACAGAATGAGTGGTTGGAAGGTTGAGCCTTCAGAGTGTAGTGTGTGCGGGTGCAGGAGTATATACTCCCATGTGTGTGTGTGAATGGAGTGTCCCCTCAATCTCATACTTATTCAATGTACATTTACCGGTAAAATCCATTTCTACATGTAGTTCCCAACTGCATTACATGGGCAGATCCAGGACTTGGGGAAAAGAGGGGGCGCACTGTGCTAGGAACATTGAAAGTTGCTGTGAATTTCAAAGATTTGCTCCAAATTCCAGAATTTCTCGGTCAATTTTACAGATTTTTGGCCAAAAGGGGAGGCGCATGCCCTGGGTGCCCCCTCTGGATCTATACCAGTCACGTTTTGAACTTCAGCCTTGAAAGTACTGGCGCCCCCATTAGATTCTTTGCCTCAAACCTACAGATACAGCTTCCAGCATCGCTATCTTGTATCATCATCGTGAAAAATGCGCCGCCAGAACTGACAAAACGACGTCAGACCAAAAAATCAATGAGAGCATCAACTTTTCTTCTAATGTCACCAACGTCTTCCAACATGGCACGTTTATGAAAGCGGATCTTCGGCTGATGGCTGAGAAATGATGAGCTTGACTAACAGGAACGCTATAAGGAGGTGGCATCTAATGACTCCGTGATGGTAGGATTACAAGAATAACAAGAGTAAGAGGTTATATAAAGGGTGCGCCGTGGTATGACATCACTGGGCAATGGGAAAACAACTCCGTGCTTCACTGCCCTTCATCGAGCGACTCCCTACCTCACTGACCTCCTAGAACAACTCCGCTCCACTGCTCTCCAACAGTACTCTGCACAACTGACCTACCTTCCGTGCCACGTACCATCTGCGTACCACAACGTCATGTACGCGCCCGATGTCGCATGGCGCCTTGGAAGGCAGTCAAGACCTACCGTCATTTGCGTGTCATGCATAGAGATCACGTGGAAGAGACGCGGACGTACCCATACCATACGCAGTGAATTGTCGCATACATGTACCTTTTGCATGATGAATGCAGAAGGTATACGTGGACAACTCTTATTTTACTGTCTTCAACGTTTTCGTGCGCTGAAGGACCAGCTCCTAATTTTCAACGACTAAAGCTAAAATCAGAGTGAAAAACTTTCATTTTTTCAAGCCTCCTCTCCAACGTCCTCCTAATGGATTAACCAAGATAAGAATCATCTTCAACATGTCAATACGCAGTCTCCTGCTGCATCTGAAGAGCAAGTCATTTAGAGAAGAGGCGCAGTGAAGTATCGACAGAACGCCAGGCACACTGACAACATCGATGAGACTGCTGCAATGTGACAGTGAGAAATTGACCGTAGATTGTGCAGAGACAATCGAATTGTATCATAACATGCAGAAGACAGCCTCTGGCTAGGAAGACTCCCGCAGAGCGTCTTCTTTTGAGTGAAGGAAAACCATGTGCGGCTGCAGGACAACAAATCAGTGTTCTTCATAATCACGATACTTCGATTAGGGTTGGCCAACCTGAAATCTTCGTCCATCACTGACGGACTGGCAGCATGACTGGTTCCTGTCTCTGCCACCTCCTCAAAAGACGATTCTCGAATTCGCAGATCTGCGCACTTCCACCGAAATCGCAACCACAACCTTGTCTGATCTGAAACCAGCTGATGTGACGCAATCCATGATTCAGCAATGGTCGATTCTGACGCAACGTCGTCGAAGTCACTGTCATGGGGTTCTCTGCATCACGTCATTCAGGTTCAGACCGAGGTTGTGGTTGCAATTTTGGTGGAAGTGCGCAGATCTTTCTCGTTTACGTCAATTTAAGAATTGTCTATTGTGTTGCCCTGCCAGCTAGAGAAGGCACTGCTCCAATGGCTAACACACCGAAATATTCCATTACCAGCAGAACTAAGGTAGTGTCCTCCACTAGCACTAGTACAATGACAACGGCTGGCAAACTTGAGCATTCGAAAGACCACTTCCCACTTGGCTGACCAACCACTGCTAAGAAGTGCCCTCGTGGACAGAGCCACATCATCAATCAAAATCGTTATCACCTTCTTCAACTCTCAGAAGACAGGGATCCACACATACCATCATCAACCTCTTCAGGTTACAGCTTACCAATGACCTATTGATAATGCTATTACCTCCAGTAATGATGGTCATATTATCATCGCCGGCGTCCTAGGACTGCGCAATCAGTTTCAGGCGCATAACACTGTCTCGTGAATCCGGCGTCAGGAATGACAATCATCTGACACCTACTTGATAGGAAGTCTTGGTTGATGGGGCTTTGATCATGACATGAGATATGAATCGATAAATCAAGGTTTTAGAAGATGTCTGCAAGATATCAGGATGATACCAAACTCACACTAAAGGTGCCTCTCCACGTGAGAGTTTTCTCGCAGAAGTTGGCTCTCAATGGGCAATTTACCATTGGTTTCCTTACGACATGCACTTAAGACCAATGACACAAACGAATGCCCACAGATTTCTCTGGTTGAGTTGCCCATTGAATGGGAGAAAACTCTCACTCTCGGTAAAGAGGGGGCGCACTGTGCTAGAAACATTGA
Source organism: Notospermus geniculatus (assembly GCA_002633025.1). Lineage (NCBI taxonomy): Eukaryota > Metazoa > Nemertea > Pilidiophora > Heteronemertea > Lineidae > Notospermus > Notospermus geniculatus. The sequence continues at coordinate 367,357 of NMRB01000166.1, forward strand.
AATCTGCGGTGAATTTCAATGATTTGCTCCAAATTTCAGAATTTCGTGGTCGATTTTACAGATTTATTGGCCAAAAGGGGGACCCCCCTGGATCTGTGCCTGGGTAGAGAGCTCGGCACTTTGCATGACTGGGTCCATTTGTCCAACACAAATCAGACAATATTAGTGAAGAAGCCATGGTCCCTTTGGGTCATTCATTTAAAGCAGTTCTATCATTAGATTAGAACCGTCTTAGACCGGTTCCAAGTGCAGTGGTTGAACAGCCTTAGACGGTTCTAACGGTAGAACCGCTTTATGAATAGGACCTTTAAGTCTCCGCTCAGAGCAGCAATAGAACAAAGTATCAAAGAGAATCATCCTAATCAACAAAGTTGGCCGTATCAGGTTAAGATCTGACGCAGACGGCCATATCAGTTTAGCGAGGAGCGCATCTCGTCTCGTACCAGGCCATCTTAGCTAACTAACTATGATTGAATGGAGCTAATATTCTGGGGCTACGACGGCGATACCAGACCTGCGTTCAAGTACCAACCTCTGGTTCAGATGAGCTCGTATTAGCATTGCTAACGATGGCATATCTACTGGGTAACGAAATTTAGGACGATTGTCAGTGACAATACGATGAGAGAACAGAATAGTTAGTCTGAAGGCCGACATACATGTACACTGGTCAAGATTGCGGGGGCGCATGAGGGGAGGATTTTTGGATGCACTCATTGTACACGGGCAGTACAGCAGAAAATGACAAAGGATTCACTGCTGAATGCAGCACGAGACGCACAGGTGTGGGGCGGCCTACGGACACAGACAGTGACACCTCCAAGTCACAACCTCCTACAGGGTATTCCAGTCCACGCATACTCTTGCTAAGACGTTCTTCACGAAACTTCCAAGACTTGCAGACCTAGGCCTGCTTCCCCAAGAGCAGTGTCTGCCATGTTTTGCAGTGAGCAAGGTGCAGTTTTCACAGGCAGGGGTGGAGGGTGCCTTGATTGATGGTGAAATGTTAAGTATTGATTATCCCAAAGCGTGTGAAAACTCCACCTCTCACTAAAAACGACGGCGGGACAGGACTGTTAAAAGACTGATTTTTTTACGCATATGATATTTTTACGCATATCCAGTTGGTAGTTGAAAATGTATCGTAAACCATCAAAACAATCTTCCACAAAAGTGTTATTTCTTGTTTTGGCGACCAAACAAAGTCTCGACCAAACGATCCAGACATTTCATTGAACTCGTATTTAAAAAGACAAATATCTGCCCCGAGGTGAACGGCCACATATCATACGCATCAAAAACAACCCGTCACAGACACATGCTGGTTATATACATATCACAGTGTGCTGCAATGCAGCTCACTCAATCAAATCCGGCTATGAATTCATCCGTACAAGGAAACCGTACTGCGCCGGAAGGAACGATCAATTTATACAAGTCTAAATCAACTTTGTTAGTGAGATTCTTTATGTTGGAGCTGCAGCGTTCTCTCGCCTCCATGCATGGCATTGGCATCTACAAGTTGGGTATTCGACACGGTGACAGGCCAGATTGGACCAAGAATTTTATCAGAAGATGGGTTCGAGCGAAAAAGGTGCTGTTCGTTTTCGTCAATTGAGGAATCTGAGTTGTGATCCTTGAGAAAATGGAGAAAGCTATGAAGGTGTAAATTGCAGTGATTATTCTGTACAGCACAACAAATAATCCCCGCAATTTACAAGTGCATAGCTTTTTCCGTTTTCCCAAGGATCACAACTCAGATTCCTCAAGTGACGAAAATGAAAGCCCCTTTCACGAATCATTGTTACATGTAGGACTCAGTCAAGGATAACTCACCACAGTACCAACTCTGACATGTCTGAGAGTAAAAGGGGCCCAAATTGAGATGCTGGGAACGTTGAGACAACTGTTTGTTACTGCACTCATTTATTTTATTTGGCAAAGGAAAGAGTGTTAAGTGCCATGCCCAAGGATGAGGTAAATAGAACATAAAACTGTACTTACATAATGGTCCTGTTGTGATGGCAGGATATGAAATAGAAATGCTTCAGTTAGACAAGAGATAATGGGAATTCAAAACTGGCTTAAAATGTAATTGAAAGAGGGAGTGAATTAATAACCAAATCAAACTTGAACATTCATATTTCACACGGAGGGAGGATCCTCATCCCAAGGGTATGACATGTGGAGAGACGTGGCCCCTTTTTAAATCTCGCAGCGGAACAAATTACAATATCATCGCACGTTGATTCCGTCCTCGGGGGAAATTTCAGCGAGACATATTAGTGAACTTGATTGAATTTGGTTTTTCAAATCGTAGCTCGGAGGCATTTTGGGAAACGAATGTACTTAAAGGCTAAATCCATCTGTATTTTTGTTGTTGATCTTCAGGTTAGTGGCAGTACATGTACATGTATGTACCACCAACTAGATGTGGTTGCCCTACATGTACGTCTCAGTTATGCAACACTACATCAGTGACATGCTTCCTTTGTTTATTTCAAGTTCAAGCAAATGAAATTCGTTCTCACACGGGAGTTGAACCCCAAACCACAGAGGCGACCAGTGCCATTGTTTCTGCTTTGCCAATATCACGGCTGACATTGGCAACATCATGGTGCCAGCATGTAACGGGCATTCTACGGTATTTCCGGCCGCCATTTTAAATGTTGTTTCCGATACTCTCTAAAATTCCTGCCAGATGGACTAGCACAATGTAACATTGATTTACAGCAGGTGCTCTCCACATGTGTATACAATTATTATCTCAAGCCTAATATCGATAAAATGTGTGTATTATAAAACACAAAATCACGGTGCTCACTCAGGAAGGGTTAAACAACTCCGACCTCCATCCTTGTATTCTAAATCATTTGCCTCACATACCCTCATTCACGTAGCAAGCTCTGCCATAATTACACCAACAACGCTACAATATGGAAATATTCCCACCCAAAACAATAGTGGAACTGCAATAATTCACTTCCAGTTACAACCGTTTTCGCCATTGACAACTAATAGAGAGAGTTTCGGACGTTAACATTGATTTTTTAAATGTAACCACTGCGAGTGCCACAGATGCCAATATTTTACGATGCTTTGTCCTGATTCTGAACCATCTTTTTTGTTCCTCCAATATTTTTCACAGGGTACAGAGTGCTCATATCTGAAATCAGGTGACTGCAAAACTGAACGCTCGCAACCCCAGCTTTTGGTAGAAGAATTGTGTTGCATTTCACACAGTTAAACCTTCCTCAGCAGACACCCATGCCAGGAGGACACCCTCTGACAGGGTGACGTGACACCTCTATATTATGGACACATAAACACAGTTGAACCTTCCTAATAGCAGACACCTCTGCCAGGAGGACACCCTCTGACGGGGACATCAATGACACCTCTATATTGTGGACACATAAACACAGTTGAACCTCCCTTATATCAGACACCTTTGCCAGGAGGACACGACACCTCTCTCTTCTGGACACCAAAGTTCAGTCCCAAATGTTGGTCATTTCTTCTCACTCCCACCTCAGTCTCAGTGGCATAATCAGGACACCTTTCAATTCAGGACAGCATTGTCAGTCCAAAGTATCAAAGGCAGAGAGGGTTAACGAACACACCTACATGTAGTGCCAGTAGCCATGAGAGGAGCCGGGAACAGGACATGGTCCAATGTACGAAAGATTTCCAGGAAAAAACCACAGAACAAAGAGAGGAAATCATGATTCTCACAGAGTCGAGACTGTACAGCGTATTATTCATGGTTTAGTCATAGAAACAAAGGGATTATGGGTCTCCGATATCACGTCTAGGATGACGGCAGCTGGGACAGCGTTCGACATGCACCGCAAGCTGTAAGTTACGGGGTGTCTGGGTGAAGTTGTATGGAAACATCAGCACCTGTCACTCTGCATGTTGTGGTTGGGACAACGATGGGCCAGATCGACTTCATGCGTGTTCAGTTTTTCATAATACATGTAAATCACTGGATACAGCAAAGTAATTGAAAATGTGCCTAAAGACAGTGACAGACTGGCACGTATGTGCCTAGCCACGTCGTGCAGGCGTTCCGCCTATCAGATTCTTCTGTAGGTGTTTTGGTCCGTGTTACTGCCTCCCTGTCGAGACCCTGATTGGTTGAACACTTCCCAACACGTTGCTTACACGCCAGTCTGTCACTGCCTTTACATTATACAACCAAAATTTTTCATAATTCTCTGGCATTGTCCCATCAAAGCTAATCCTGGTAATGCAGGCCTGACATGCCTAATATTTTTCATCGACACAATAAGACCTTGAAGCGATTAGGAACCACTGGGTGCCAGAACAGACAGCTCCCCTCGGGAATTGCTTTTTTCTATCATTTTACGGATAAAATTTAGCTCTAAAGAATAACATAAAACAGTCCTGTCACAAGCAAAACGTCAATGTCCAATGACAAAAAAACTCCAGGAATTCTGTGAATGGGAATATTTATTAGGACATGTAGTGAAAGCCTGTCATGTAGTAAGGGGTCAATGAAGATGGCATACTATACATGCTCACTGTCATGTATTTGGGGGATTTAGATTGTCAGTGTCAAGATGTATTTTCTTCAAAAATATGTCCCAAAGGTGTCCAGAATACAGAGGTTTCACTTTTTGAGAGTGGAAACTATCAGCTCGGTCTGCAAGGACGATTTCTCCACTGCCAACATAGAAGTTTGGATGAAAATTGATCATTTCTGGACAATTTTTCACACATCGATTCCTACGATCTGAATGAGATTGATATACTCCATTGACAGGCATTATTGACAGACCTCTCTGCCAATTCTGCCCAAGAGACTTCCTTCACATTTAAACAACGTGACTGTGTCACATGAAGAGCAACAAAGAGGCTGAGACATGTGAGAGTCAGGACGTTCATTTATTGTTAACTAACAGGCATGGATGGGTTAAAAATGAAGGAATTCAGCCAATGACTTGTGGTGAATGCTATTTATGTTAAGTACACTACTTGTGTGGACGATTTTGTCCGGGGATAAAGGTCGTCATCTGAGCGGGATCTCTTCCAAGAATCACCAATATCAAACATGAGAGATAAGGCATCTGCCGTACATTCTGAAGTACAATATATTTTGTGTTTATTCAACTTCTTGAAATGCTCCACCTCCACCAACAGTTGGCTTGATATGGTGGGAAGGCCACATGCTGATGACAATAGTTTCTCCTAAATCAGGCATAAGCCGAAGAAGGGGTTAACCATTAAATAACGTAGTGATTCACTGACGTGTGACATGAATGAAGGGCCTAAATTGAGACGGTTACCCTTTTGAATCGCAGACATAAGTGTTGACAAGGACAGGCTTTTATGTTGACGGTCATGTAAATTGACCTTAAAGGCCCTTGGAGAACAAATCTGCAACAGTGCAAATGATTGTGCCAAGACTGCCCAGGCACGAGAATGCTTCATCCATTGAAAGACAACACTATTTTCAAGAAGTGCTCAAGGGTCAAATCATCACAGATTTGTGACAAGCTCTGGCAAAAAGAGACGCATGTCGCTCAGAAGGTGAGCCAGAATGAACTAAGATGACACCAGAGAGAATGGAAGAAATAGATACTGTCAGATTTCATGATAGTGAAACTGACGAACATTTGGTCTCAACCTGCCAAGGTACTGCCAGATCACAATACCTGCAAGTGATTAGTGCCAAAAGTGCTCAGGCACGAGATTGCTTGATCCATGGAAAAGACAACCCTCAAAAAGTGCTCAAGGGTCAAATCATCACATTCCTTTTATCTCTACAACTCTGTCATTTTTTTCCAAAGAACTTTGTCTGGTGCCAACACCAGAAAGGCCTCCACACAACTGTCAGGATTGCAGTGTGGGACGTGTTCTGTCAACACACAGAGACAGCAGACTTTGATCCATCCAAAGTCCTCTTAAAACTAACCACACCAAACATGAAAAAGCTTCCAAAAAAATGAACAAGCTTCCAAAAAAATTTCGTCTCCACCCAAACAACTTAAGTACAATGTCAAGTGTTCTGCCTGAAATTTGAACTTTTTATCAGACTATCAATCTGACTTGATCACGTACATCATTTCCTGAGTATATTACTCTAATTGCGATGATTTTTTTCTGAGTTCTACTGGGCAACAGCCATAACAGCAATGACCATCTGTGACCTGAGCAATGGGGATAAACCATTATAACATTTTCCTGTTTGGAGATTGCGAATTCCAATCGCTTGTTTTTAGTGCATCCTAGTCTATGTATCAACAACCTGATTAGACAAAACATAACCAAGAATTTTGGAATTAGGACAGACAAATTGCCCGAAACTATTAACCCCTTGCTGCCCAGTGCATCCCCCCAAAACTCACAAGTTGAGTGCTGCTTAGCCATGTCAGCAACTGTGTTTTTGTCCCCGAAACATGGAACCAGATTGATAGTGAATTTGGTCCAACACCCTTCCCCACCCCCACCCCCAACACGGGGCCCCACAATACCAGTGGGGAGCGAAAAACCTTGTCGATTTCAATGTATTGGATACAGTGACATTGGAATGCCTTCCACTTTTTTCATGTCATTCGAAACCAAACAGTAAACACATAAAATAGCACGGCCCTATTAGCTGGGCATTATTTCAACGATTGAGTGCTTATTGCTGGGAGGCGATTAGTTAATTAGGGCAAGTGTAGTATGGCAATTTGGCAAAAGCAACACTGAACTATGGAACAGATTTTCGGTGATGCAGGTGGAATTAGTCATTGGAACTTAAAGCGATTTTGGAGCTCGGACTATAAGACATACAGGAATAATGACACAACCTTGCTTTCCCAAGAAAACAGTTTATGACCTTGTAGGCGCTAAAGGCGATAGCCCCCCCACAGCATGCATTTTGCACAAACGACACTAGTCAATTTCAGCAACAAACACCACAACAATCTTGCTCTCTGGAACAGGTGTAACATGCCACAGTGTTCCTCTTTCTCATTGTTTCCCCTCACTATGGGGCACAATGAAAGGAGACAAATTTCTCTTGTAGGCCTAGGTTGATTCAGGCCTAGGTCCCTACCTACGCCTACGGTTAACGGTATAGGCCCTACTAGGCTACTTTGTGCGCCGGTCGGCCTACTCGAGTAGGCCTAACTCTGTGTTCCCTTGGCCTTGCCTCCTCGACCTCGGGGCCCCTGTCCAGTCACGTCCGTCCATTCCATAGCATAGGCTGCGCCTAGGCCTAGCCTAGCTGGCTCTCCTGTCTCTTGTGACTTGCATGTAAACACTGAGATGGGGAACACTGGAATATGTTACACTGCACACCCGTGCCAGGAAGCTACACTGTTCCTGTTGTTTAGTTAGCTACACAATGAACTGTCGAACATGTGTACAAAATGTACAGAGAAATAGGCTACACACGTGAAACCATGACGGCATGGATGGAGACGTAGCCTACGGTACGCTTATGCAAACATCATGAACATTCATTCAAAATGAAGTTTATGAAACAAATACACACCTATTAGAGCGGTGACAGCTCCTAGCCACAGGATGAATAAACTGCACGTTATCTCCAGCCGCATTTTGGCTAGAAATAACAAATAAAGTCGTATCCACTCCCGTTCTATCGATGTTGCCCTCACCGAACTTCTCACGCAAATGCTGTGGCAAATGGTCCGAACTTGAAGAAATACCTCCACCGCGGATTGATGACGTCATCAGCGGGGATTTCCATTGGGTTCGTTCAACATTGGCATTGGCATTGGCATTGGCACTAGAGTTAGACTGGTGTGCCGTGGAGGCAACAGATGTCGCCACCGTACGGTGTCTCACAAAGACCTGTGACGACTGTCCTTGCTGCCGCCCAAAAGGAAAGTCAGCATGATGGGACGGCGAATTGCCCATTGAAAGCCAATTCACAGGAGATAGTCTCCCATAGAAAGGTGCCTTTAGTAGGCCTACTCATTCTTGAAAGTAGGCCCAAACCAAATAAACTCACAATCAATCTCACCGCATCTCAATTCTTACATCTCTCATGTTAGTTGACATTCTCAATTTACATTAATTCAAATTAAGTCGCAGGTGGAATTTATGAGTGAAAAATTCATGATTGTGTGTGTTTTATTGTGGTAGCGGGCAGGCTGTCAGATATGTACGAACTCTTCAATGGAATACCCGTCCTATATTTTGTCTGTTTTGTTGACGTTTTGAAGAGGACCCGCTGAGTGTCCTGATTTCACCTTTATCCAACACAACAGGTGATAAATGCAGGTACAAGGTTCATGAATGGTGTCGTGCGTTTCTCGTCTTAAGCTGAGAAGACCACGTCAAAACCCGAAGAAATGTCTTCGAAGGATGTGTCGATTCTGGATGGGTAGATTCAATGTGCGGACACACCTTCTGAAGGGGCGCTGTTGCATCGCTTCGAAAGAGGAAAATCCTTCCAGCATGCAGTAACCACATGACATAATTGTGCAAACGACAACGGACGGACGGACGCTTCAGACAACCTCAGAGTGCCATCGACCAACGCCCGCCAACGATTTGAAAGCGAAAGTGTCTTGGACGGACGCTCGCAGACCTGAGCGGTGTCGGATCGCGGCGTGCCTGACCTTGTTTTCCGAGTAGGCCCCTGCGTCTTCGCTTATTGCACTCGCCAAATGAAAGTGGAACATTCTTTACGGGTAATCTTACACGGGACATTCACACCAAATACCGGGTGATTCGGTTCGTTCTGAAAGGAACAGGCAGAAATGACAGTACATGTACTTGACATTGCGTCACAATGTTGACAAATTCAAGGAAATACCTTTCGTCGTGGGTTGAAACGATAATTCTTTGACCCGAGAGTGTTTTTGTCAACTAAAGACGACCTTGCATTTATGGGACAAATCATACTCAGTGGATACGACGCATACCGGTACCTGGAAAATGGAGTTCATTCTCATGTTGGAAAATAGACGGACTGAGCCACTGGCATAATAGTCTTGGACGAAATGATACATCTCGTGACATCGGTATTGTTCTTATCAAGTATAACTGCCAAGTCATCTAGCGATGGTAAGATTTTGATAATCAGTAGGCCTAGAGAAACAAGTTTGATAGGCCGTGTCCTCCCCACTCAGGGGTTATAATGAGCACGGTGATGTGGAAACCGTGGAGCAGCGATGGCGGGAAAAACCTCTGGAGTGGAAACCGCGCAGGGAAAGGGCGGGAAAATGCTGTCGTCGCTGCCTGAAACCGCGCATGGTGGGAGGGAAATCTTTGAACCGCGCAGGGAAACCGCTGCCGTTGAAATCGCGCAGAGAGCGCGTTGAAACCGCGCAGGAAGGATAGCTCCCGCGGGGAAACTGCAGTTGAAACCACGCGTGGAACAGCTGTGATCTGCAAATGCTTGCTAAAAAAAGGCATTGAAAAGGCTTCCCAGCTGTGTATTCATGAGATTCGTATCATTGGCCCAGATCCATGCAATATTTGTCAACAAAATCGCGATTAATGAATTGTATTAATTGACTTGACCTGGGCCTATATGCAGTATAAAAGAAACGACACACGGTTTAATAAATATCGCAAGCCTTTGAACTATCGGCCAGTTCTGTCAAGAGCTGAATATGATTTGTGTACCACGTACTCTATATACTGGGATGCATCTATTTGAATTCGTCTTTTGAAATGAGTCAAATGTCAACAATGTCGTTGTGCGCCATCTTTTCACTATCAGACCATCGGCTCATTTCGAAAACTGAATAAAAATCCGTTAAACATTATAAATTGCCCTGACGCTGACATAAATCATTGTGGGATGGTCGTATAGAGAGGTTAGGTGACGTCAAATCAATGACATCGATATAAACGTTTCGTTTCCACTGCCGCGTTGCGTCATATCGGATGAGCCTCATGCAAGATTCCAGTAACTTTCGATTACATTGCGCCGAAAAGCCACAAACTATGAATTTTTGATTGCACTGACGTGAGCGAAAGCTGTGATATAAGGCGCAGCGATATTTTAACACTTGGTGCTTTAAGATGCCGTCAAGGCCCGACTTATGAAACGATACTGATTTGCCCCATAGAAAGTGAACTTGCGGAAGGAAGCTCTCAGGTGGTGCGCCACCCTTCTGGAGCACATCTCGCCTTCCAACTTAATCTCATGTCCTTTTCTAGCCCATACAACATCCTGTATATTCGAGGACTCCCGTCCCCAGCGTCTCACTTTGGGCGGTAAGAGCGCGTCAGGAGTGATCACGTCTCCGTCCTGGCCTAGCACCTACCAACCGAGGACAGCAGCCTGTCGTATCGCCTTCAACATGGAGGAGAACTATTACATAGACTTTGGCTTCGAGGAAATGTCTCTGAAGAAGTGTACGAACGACACTTTTAGGAATCACACGGCGCTGGAGTTAGAGAGGCGATGCGGTGAAGAAAATGGGTGAGTGGAGCCCGTCACGTCAGATTGTCCTCACCTCGGACATTTTCACCGTCATAGAAACTTCGCCGAGTTTTCCCCGTCTAATGGCACCCTATATCGAAAGTTCAGGCGCTCTTCCACGTGGAGAGGGTTTTCTCGCGAGATTTGGTTCTCTGTGGGTAACTTAGCCATAGAAAACTACGGAAGGTCGTTTGTGTACTTGGTCAGGGGTGGATCCGGGGGGGGGGGCACCCGGCGCGCGCCTCCCCTTTCGGCCAACAAATCTGTAAAGTTGACCATGAAATTCTGAAATTTGGAGCAAATTATTGAAAATCACCGCAGATTTCAATGTTTCTGGCACAGTGCGCCTCTTTTCCGAAATCGTGGATCCGCCCCTGTTGATCAAAGGGCTGGCTTAAGCTGCAAGGAAGCAATGGTGAATTGAATTGCCCATTGAGAGCCAACTCCTGCAAGAACAGGCCTTTAGAAAGTTAGCTGTTTCGTCTGTTGATATTTTATGACCACATGCTCTCCACAATATTGCAGATGTGATTACATTTTGATCAAAGATGGCCCCGAAGCAGACGACATCCGTGTCTTATCGGGGTTTCTAACCGGACGGGTCCACGTCACGCGGACAAACGATGTCACGCTGCTGTTTTGCTCAAGCAAGACGGATTCTGAAGGGGTTCGGTGGAAAATCAGTTATGAGGTCAGAGGTGAGGAAATAGGAAGGTTTAGAAACCCCAAGAATCATGACCACGCCTCTCTGTCACGTGTCGGCCATTCAGATTCGCGGTAAAGTTAACGTGCCAGATGTTACACCTTTAGGGCATACAAAGTTATCCAACTGTCTCTATGTTTCACTGTTTCAGAGAAGGGAGGGCCAAAGTCTTGTTACTATAGTATGACTCTAAGACACACCTGTTCTGACGGGAGAACATGCACCGACTCTTTGAAGGACTGCGGTACGTACTTGAACGCAGGCGTTCTGATTAGCCTGGTTCGAGTTTTTGTTGCTCCACTCCCTGAGCGCCATGGGAATGCAGTGGCATAGGTTGGTGTTATGAAACTCCGCTAGATGTCGCTCGATTATAGTGTAACATTTGTGGTTGTTTCCAATCTGCCAGCGTTCCCCAACAATAGAATACGCCACCCCTGACTCTGCCTGAGGGGGGGGGGGCAATAATTGCCTGCTACATCTTGCCAAAAATTTCTGTATTATTTCTTACCTTTTCAGCCGTAAAGAAATCTCTGTACCCTTCTGAAAAACCCCCTAGTCATGAGAACGATCACATCACAGTAGGGATCATAGGTAGCGTCCTCTTCTTCTCCCTCGTTGGAGTGTGTGGGCTCCTGATGAGTGGCAGCTTACGAAGGCTGGTCAAATATCTTAAGCATCGGTATCGGACATCGAAATACGTCATCGCGGAGAATTATCGAGGGATATCGATCGAAGTGGCCAGCGAGGAAGAGAGCGAATGTTCCGAGGACATCAACAGCCAGGGACGAGATATCTTAAACCCTCTGCCAAGATCAGAGCTGCCATCTGTGGGGTACAAGGAAACGATTAACTGTAGCTTCCTGGATCCTTGGGGACATTATTAGGGCTCATTTTAGGGCCTACCCCATCCTTGGATCAGTGGGGTTACCTAGACCTAGGTTACTGAACAAAACACTGCTGCAGAGTAGCCAGGACAAGGCTACTCGTTTGTTCAGCAACCATCAAACTGGAAGGCCTGTAATATCCGTCATTGTCCCCGTCTGCCAGTGTTCCCCTATGACAGATTAACGGAATAAGCTGACCCTTGACAATCGAGGACACACAAACAGATGTGTCAATCGGGGACACACACACAGACGTGTCAATAGGGGACACACACACAGACGTGTCAATAGGGGACACACACACACACACTTGTCTCACTCTGTGACTTTTCAAGCATGTCTCAAACACTACAGGGAAACTGAACTCTAGAAACACTGACAGATGTTACACCAGGTCCTCCTAGAATTTGAACTTCCCAATACCCATACAAATAAATGTCATCATTTGTACTTTCATTCTTGAATTCCTGCCTCAGGTGTAAATAAATGATAACATACATGCTCAACCTGTCTGCCATTCTCATTCGTCCTGTTTTGGCCCTGTGCCCAAAATTATTTAATTCTGCAAAGGACTTCTGCAGTAGAGTCCCTGACCATATACCATTATGACCACACCTATGTCATCAATTTCACTTAATCTTGATAATCCTTTTACAATGGAGAAATGAAACAATGTAGATCCCTCCCAGTACACAATGCAATTCAATGCATGAAGGGTTGGAGTGTGGCAAATTTCACTTCACTTTATTCCCTCTTCCTGTCTCTGTTAATGGTTCTCCTTGCCTGATTCAAGATTCAACACAAGACAATTATTTATGACAAATTATAATATTAACAGTTTATTACACTTTATCATTTCATATCATTTTTTGTAGAAAGACAAGGCGTTCGTGTAATGTATGAACCTGTGTGCTGCTTGGTTGGTTCGACACTAAAACTAAAACATTGGTGCTTGACTAAACTTTAATAACAAAATTGTAAAGAGAATAAAACTTGGTGAAGTTTGGGACCTTACCCATGGGGCACCCATAGTATAAGGGTACCCAGACTGGTTCTCAGCTCTTTGGGCTCGAAGTTGAAAGCAGCCAAGTTAGAGCAGTAAAGTGGTGATGAAGTCAACATGAACTACACATGGTCTTAATCATTGCATCTTTGGTCTGCTCTTGTGAGTGGTGGAGCAAACTCTTAAGGGGAAGTTATGACCAGGTATTTGATATTTCAAGATGATGGCGGCGTGTGAGTAAGGTCCCTTGTTTCCAATTCTAAAACAGGGTGTCCTGAATTCATATGGTCCAAAGGTTCAAAAAAATTCAAAGAAATACATCGTGAAGGCAAGCAAATTAGCTATGTACAAAATTTACCACATTTAACTGCACAAAAAAGAAAATAAACATACATGTATGGCATGTACATATGAAAAATAAGAGGCATGGAATATGCATCAGCAATGCATGGAATATGCATCACCAGTGCATCAGCAATGCACCCTTCAATGATGATTGACAAGTTTGTGAACAAACTTCTGCTTTGTATTGACAAGTGTATGCCAAATTTTCTGAATGAATGCCAGTCATGACACTGGCCAATCAGGGAGCTTGTTGCATTTCTGATTGCTTTAGTTATACTGGCCAATCAGGGAACGTTTTACATCTTTCTAACTTAAAGACCACATCTTTTTAACTTAAAGACCACACTAAAATGCTTAAATACATGAGTAGGCCTACACTCAATACTAAATGTACTGGTAATGTACAGGTGAAACGTCTAAGATTCGTAACTCCCTGAATATTTTCCTGAACATATCAGATACGCCCTATTTACACATTTTTCATACCAAGTTGGCTAAGACTACTGTGAAAGGATAAGATAAAACCAATCATACGTACCAGTCATTCTATAATACATGCATTTTAACTAATTACATAACAAACTATTCACAACATTCAAAATTTTACAATGAGAGCAGTAAAACATGAACATACCAAGCAAAATATCTTATCCTGAATAAATATACCAACTATGTCTTTGTGAGTTCTCTCAAGAGTGGTGAACCAGCGACCTGACAGACCTGTAGGACTTTAAAACCTGGCAAAATAAAGCAGTGATGTCATGCAATGACGTCCTTTTTGCAGTGCAGCAGGTCTACGCTCGCTGCACTCCATGGAGAAGAGTTTTGTGGCTTCCTCATTACACGTTTCTTCAAAAGTGGTGTAGAATTGGTCCAACTTGCAGAATGCAGTGTTCCCGATGGCAGACTTTAAACCAGGAGGATGCCCGCCCATTCCAAGGTACGTGACGTCAACAATATGGCCTGTGACAAAACATCTCTTCAAATATCAACACATTTTGAAATATCCTTAGCACTTCTTCCTTATGCCGTGACATGCCCACTGTTTATTCTAGAAGCCACCACCACTTCTGCCGACGGTTATCTGCTGTTCTTCGGCCATCTTGTGAAATTCATCGGCCAGTTTCCCGAATCTGCTCAACGTGATGGCACCCGTCTGCACTGCACTCATTGTCTGAAAGATCAAAACAAAAGATTTCAACGAAATTACTATGGAATCACATCTCGAGTTCAAATTGAAAACCCATCTTGAAAACTCTCCACAGAATCTTCAAATATTGGAAAATATCATAATTGTGAAGTTTTTTCTTCCTCTTCTGTTGTGCTCTGCAGAATGTGACAAAATCCAACACAATGCCAACCTAATCTACTGAACATAACATAACAGCACAGTTATTTACAGAGAACCACAGACACATGAACATGAACATGAACATTAACATGAGCTCCACACCTGAAAAAGGCCCCGAAAGTCCACTTGGTCAACTACAGGGATAAATGCACCTAACAACGATCCACAAAAGGTCTACCGGTAATAAAGGTTGGGAGAGGAAGGGTGGTTGAGCAGTTCAGCTTCAAATTCTTTTAAACTTGCTTCAAACTCTGAACAGTTCAGCTTTAAACTTGCTTCAAACTCTGAGCAGTTCAGCTTTAACTCTGCTTCAAACTCTGAGCAGTTCAGCTTTAACTCTGCTTCAAACTCTGAGCAGTTCAGCTTTAAACTGACTGAAAATGAGCAGTTCAGCTTTAAACTCACTTCAAACAACTCATTTCAGAGCTGATCTTCTGACATCTACATGCATCTACATCACTAATTCTATGATAGAACTATTTGTAACATAATGTCGGGAGAAACCAGAGTAAAAGAACACTAGACTAAGGCTGAGACTTAAAGCAAAATGAGTCCCGAAATCAAAGCTTAAGTATGCCCAACTCAGAGGGACAACAAAAATACCAGAACTACAAACATCTTGGAAGCGACAGAGGCAGACAAGCACAGTCGGTGGTCATCACTCTCTCACCCAGGTCATACTTCAATCTTCTCCTATAAAGTCTCTCCCACCAGGACTTGTTACCTAAGCAATGTATGTTTTCACCTCAGACATGTTAAAGGTAGTATGTCCTACAGCATGTCATCTAATGGTGGCATACTAGCAACACAACGACTTGTAAACAGAGATGCTAGGATTCCCAAGTTCAATCCTGTGAGAGATCTTGGGCTTCCTTTTTCTCAATCTTTCTTCGTTCAAGTGGAATTTGAATTTGAAAAGCTGAACTTGAATTCGAATGGTGGCATGCAGCAGCTTGTGTGATGAAGCAGTGACACCTGGTGGAGATAGAACACATCTGCAAAGCAGTGACACCTGGTGGAGACAAAACACATCTGCAAAGCCATGCTGAGTACAGCACAGACAAAAATAAAGAAATATTTACATATTTTTCATGTGAATAGACTCGTTTGGTTTTCGTTACATGTATGTGTAATTATGAGTTCGGTCAATGACTCCGAGTCTAACATTAATCTGAAAGATAACAAAGTAAAGAGTATAAAATTAACAAGAGTATCAAATCGAGAAAAAAAACAGGAGGGGGTTCGTCAAAACTTCATCTGAAAAAAGCTCAGCTGGTTTTTGTCATTTGTTTTTCAATTCTAGCCGAGAATTGTTCCAGATGTTTTCTGAAATGTGCTTCAAATTCAGCAGAGAGTGCTGGAAAATTCAAATAAGTATTAGCAGAAAACGAGACGTGTGGCATCCTCGCGACTGGACACAAGGGCAAGTGACGAAAACAGCAAAACTGTATGAAAACGGTCACAGACTGTAAATGATGGCATGATATTATTTGCAGACTCTTCAGGTTGTATTTCACAACAGAAATAGAGCACTAGCGATGACAGCAAAGCTAACAGTTAGATTGAAAAATATTCAAATATTTCTTTTTCGTGCATATCTGTGTTCCCACAACATTCATGCAAAAGCATTTTACGAAATCAATCGTGTTTCAAAACTTAAAAGATCATGCAAAGTTCAACTCTTTTTGACCACGATGCCATCATTAATCTTGAATCGGACTAAGTACAGAATATCCCAATCCATCCTCGTACCCAGGGTCTTCACAACCGCGCCCCTTCTCGCGCCGGTGTGACCATAAATGACCTGAGATTCTCAAGATGACCCCAATCCACCTCTGGAACATTACAACTGAATCTTACCTCAGGGTAGAAAATCACCAAAATTGTTAGTGTTATTACATAAACTATCTACCTAAGCCACACAGCATCATGGTCATATCTGGTGTTTTTATAAACAAGACTAGTACGGTAGATATAAAGCATGATGTCAAATGCACATGAGCACTCAGTAATTGGTGAAATAAAAGACAGCGTATACCGGTACACATCATTAATTTTGTTATAGTGAAGATATCATGTGCAGTGCATCGGCTATAAGTCAAGGCAAACAAGACAGTTCAATATTGGAATGGCAAAGTCCCTTAATACTGTCGCACTTGGCCCCTAACCCTACCCCTTAAGCGGGTGATCCACTGTCGCGATTTTGGCTTGAGACGCGGTTGCGTTCCCTTGCGGTTACCATATAAGGACTTCCGATTGCCATATAAGGCGATCGCAAGGCACCGCAACCCCGTCTCAAGCCCAAATCGCGACAGTGGATTCGCCGCTTTACAATCTCGATTCAACCATTTAAACAAGGAGAGGCAACAAAGAGTTAACATGCAGGTTATTCTTCCAGCACAAATTTGTCCTTACACCAAGCTACTACTGAAACTTAACTCCCCATATGGCAAGTTTATGACAAGTGCAAAATCATACTAAAGACGTCACTCCACAGGAAAGTTTTTTCGCCCAAATTGGGTTTCTATGAGCAATTCAGTGGTAGAGAAATATGGGTAGTCATTCCTGTCATAGGTCTCGGCGCAAGTTGTAAGGAGACCTAGCTAAATTGCCCATAGAAAGTCAACTCGCACAAGAAAACTCCCTTGGAGAGGAACGCCTATAGAACTAAAGATGACGGTAATCTAACTAAGTCATTTACCCAAGGTGACATGCAAATGAGTCCAGGTTGAAGGGCGACAAACCCACAACCAAGTCATAAACAACATCTAGAAACCACAGCTACAACAACCAAATTGACCACTTCCAGAGGTATTCCGAAGGGGAAAGGGAAGTTCAGGGTCAACCAGCCCGTGTAGTCCACCAATATTTTACCTTTTCTGAGACAGTCCACCAATATTTTCATTTTGGCATTTTCTATGAGAGATTAACCCTTTCTGTTAAATGCATACTGCTTCAGCCCAAAGCCATGCCAATATTGATCGTGAGCATTCAGTTGAGAGGAAAACCAGCACAGAATGAGATGGACACTTTGTCCTTATGGACACGGGACATATGATCATGAGCTGCCCTCCATTGCATTCCAAATTGTCCACTTTGAATAAGTATACATTTAAGTAAAGTCGTCATTTTTTGCGTCGTTTTTTGTGCACTATTTTGGATATCTGTCCACTTTGAATACATATCTTAAAATGTCCACATCAGAAAATTGGTCTGCAGTTATTGTTTTCAGATCTGACAACTCTCACATCAGAAAATTCGTCTGCAGGTTATTGTTTACAGATCTGACGACTCTCACATCAGACAATATTGGTCTGCAGGTTATTGTTTACAGATGTGACAAATGTCACATCAGACAAGTGGTCTGCGGTTTATTGTTTACAGATCAGACAAATGTCACATTGAAAAATTGGTCTGCAGTTTATTCTGTCTCCATCTCATTCTGTGCATCACCAAATCACAGCATTCGTTAATCTACAGCGCGAGATGTGACCAAAAGTTAGGGGGCTAGAATACCTCATCTTATCATGTCTTAGAGATATCTCCGTACGGTGCTTCATTTGGTAGCGACTCATCATCGTCGCCGTCGCCGCCCTCGGCGTCTCGGATTAGAATGAAATACCTATCAATACTCTTGGCTAACTTAGCAGCCATGAGTTCATAATGCTGCAAGAAAAATCACGGGAAAGCTAACAAAAATCGCAAAACAAAATCTCTGATTCAATGGCATTCAGCAAAATAAAGGGATGTGTGGACCTCCTCTCCATTTAGTTATCAATTTGTTACAGATCCATGGAATGGCCAGGAATTTGTTAACTCTCGTCAAATCCCGTATTAATTTGTACAACAGGATGAAACTGATGCATGCTGATGGTCGCCTAGCAACCCATCACCAACTTGATATACAACAGAGATTTACAGGCATTAAAGAAATGCAATCTCTTTACATAACATTCCCCTGACCTGTCTTTTCTTCATTCTCATTTTTGGTCATCTACACACACAAAAATATTGAAAGTGTCAATTTTGACAGTAATTGACATGCTGTTGTGCCCAAAAAGTGTTTCAACATTAGGCCCTCATGGCTGTGAAGTTGCTGCCCAGGTCAACTGCACCCCAAGGGTTCATGACCAATTTTGGCGGGGTAGAGGGGTGAAAAATCAAGTAAATTTAAGAACAAGTAAATTCAACGTTTTTAAAACTCACGACACAAAATTCCCCCTCAATAAGAATTCTGCAATGAACAACACTGTTCCCGACAACAACACTGTTCCCGACAACAACACTGTTCCCGACAACAACACTGTTCCCGACAACAACACTGTTCCCGACAACAACACTGTTCCCGACAACAATTACAAATCGACAAGGACCAAATGATCACAATGCAACATAAAGAGAACTAGATAAGAAAAACATGGCCGCCAAATGTCGCATGACGACACTAACCTGTAGAAACTCGCCGAGGTCCACCTCGCCGTTTCGATTCAAATCAACCTCGTTCAGGATCTCACGGAGCTGATCTTCTGTCACCTTCTCACCGATTTTCTGAAATTAGAAACATGGTGAGACAAATGACAACGGTGTTTTCCCGTAAAGTTTGATCATGAACCTCAAGAGGCTGAGAATAAACAGATACATTGTATGTAGTTCTAACCTTGAAGTATCGTCTCAGGTCGTTGACGGTGATGTACCCTTTGTTATCGTGGTCCAGGGCCTTGAACCGTGCCACATAACGGTTGACCTCATCCTTGGTGAAATTGATCGGGACGTTCTGCGACTGTAGTTTCAGGTTTAGGCCCATTTCTTTTGATAGGAATCTCCTCGCCCATGCGACGTCATGCTGGAACGAAAACAGGATGAGTTCAACGCATTTCTTTCCAAACATGTCAAACAAAGCTCAGAAATTCTAAAATTAACTTTTTATGGACTGGAGCTCATATCATGTGACGCATTGACTGAACCCACCTCCTGCCTGGCCTTGCTCCAGCCGAGTTCCTTGGCCATAATCTCGACGATCCTTGGCAAGACCTCCTCCGCGGCATGAGCATTCAGGAACGCGAGCCTCGTCCTCCTGGCTATGATATCAATGGCGGTCGCAGCGTACTCTCGACAGGCATAAATCACCTCCGCCTCCAAGTATGGATACTCAGGATGCAGGCGTCGGCCCGTGATTGGCCAGCGTTTACCCGTCAAGTTACAAAGTTTGGCCACTTTGAACGCTTTATCACCATAGGTGTTGGCTAAATGCTGCGCTACCTAGAATCAGTGAAAGTCAAAAATCAAAACATTGTCGTCTCACAAAAACACACAGTTTTCATCACAATTCATCACTGCATCAGTATACTAAAGGCCCATTACAAGAAGTCCTGATGAAGAGCTGGAAGATCCTACAATACCAGAAGGACATCCTGCAGAAAACCATAGACCTAGGCCTAAATTAAGAGACTAAGAGTAAGGGACTCATAGGTCTGGTGAACGCTGAGAAAAACACAAGCCACTCACTAGCACTCTGAAGCGACGGTTTCCAAACTTCATCTTGCCGGTCCTACTGAATGTTACACAGGCAAAATGACGTACGTACGGCGGACGTACAGCTACTTTTATATCCGCCGTATATACGCCTGTACTGTACGGCGTATATACGGAACTGGTACGTACAGGATACATACGACAATGATCATCCTCTGGACGTCCGGCGTACGTATGGCATACGTACGGAAAAATATGTCCACCGAGTATATGCCGTACGTATGGCATACGTACACCCATACATGCCATATGGGTTAAATTTTATTAATTTTATTTTTATTTTTATTTTTCTTTTCAACTTCTTTTCCTACATTCATATAATAATTTGCTGGTTGGCCGACCTAATGATAAATGAAATGAAGTAAATCATGATTATATATAGATTCAAAACATCTTTATTGTTTTATTCAAATACGAATACAATAGAATTGGGCGGTAGTGACACCTATGGTCAACTGACTGACAGCTCCTATTGGGACATGAGAGAGGAGGGTGTTTGAGGAGATGTTGTATTCTCATTTATTATATGGATTTTTATTAAATTATTGGTTACATTACAATTTTACTGTTATATTTCTTTCTTTGCAATCCTAGAAACGGATGGAAGTACAAGAAAAAACAATATACTATAGTACCTAGGCCAATGATGAATAAAGCATAATGAATGGATATCCCATGGTGATCCATCTCCATACATCCGTTATATATACGCCACATATCCTGCGTATATACGCCACATATCCTGCGTATATACGACGGCGTATATACAAATTGAATCTAGCTACTTTTATATACGGCATATATACGCAACNACGCCAATGTCGACAGTTTGCTTATACCCTTGGCCTACTCTCCTTTGCAGAACCTACTCACCGTCGTAATAGACTAAGGCTGCCTTTAGTTCATCTTTCTTCAGCATAGGGAACAGCTCCAGAGCCCGCGACTTCGACAGGAGGTAACTCGATTTCAGGATTTGTTTCCCAGCAACGAAATCATACGCTTTGATGCCTGCCCAGAAATAGGGCACTTGCCACCAGCTGAAAGTGAGAAGTATTGTGAGTAGGACACCAGTAAGGACTGAACTAGTCTTAGAAGCACTTTTTAGAGAGTGTGGTTGATTGAATACGTACTTATAGACTGGCAGCATGATTGGGAGAGGGTAGGACAGATGGGGTGCAATCTCCAACAAGTTGGCACGTTCGGCCAATGCTTCCTTCACCATCCGATACTGAAAAGGACGGATTTCATAAAACATGGATCGTGAATTGAATGTTTTTGGAAGAGATTGCTCTTGCAAGCCTGTACCACGATTTCATAGACTTCTCTTCATTGAAGTGACTGGTTCATTCTGAGTTAGCTCGGACTACGGGCTGCAATAGGTGACAAATTCAGGGTAAGAATGTAAAGATGCTACAGACAGCTTACCTGTTCATAATCCAAGTTGAAGATGGCTTTCTGAAGGTATCTCACACCCCCGTGGATCAACTTGGTGCTGCGGCTGCTGGTTCCAGATGAAAAGTCAAACTTCTCTACCATGGCTGTCTTCAAACCTACAAGGAATGAAAGGTTCTTTTCAATCAAACTGAGGTCTTCCTCTCATGGCATCAGTTCTGAATTCAACAACTCCGCACGGCCAGGGTGTGGTTACAACCAGACATGAGTTCTGTAAGTCATGCGATCCAAGCAGACGACATTTTGCAATCAACTAATTCTCACCTCGACTGACAGCATCCAACGCACATCCTGATCCCGTTGCACCACCACCGATGACCAGAACATCAAACTCCTCCGATTTGAGAGATTCAAACTGTTTTGAACGACTAAATAATGGTGCTGTTGATATCTTTGCTTGTTCCTCGGCGGCCAAGACCTGGCCTTGTTTCACCGCCTGGCTCATACTCTGGAAGAGATGGAAAATGGGGTAACATGAGGTAAGAAATCAGTTGAGTGGAACCTTTGGGCTGTCACGCCAAGGAAGCATCGGCACCTGTCACCACTGAAGCTCCGGTTTGATCCCCTGTTAGACCCACTCATCCTGTGATCGACTGGCAACTGTTTGACAGTGCAGGTTTTTCTCCGGGCACTCTGGTTTCCTCCTGCTGTAGATTTATTCAACCTATTGTCTATAGATAGTCAATAATACTGCATTTGGTGCTCCTCTCTCTAAACTCGATACTTCCGCTGTGGACGCCTCAAAACCTCTTCTGTGGACGCACTGCCTGCCACACACGGACACCTCCCTATTAAGGACAATAGACTTCGGTCCAGAGTTGGCATTTCCCATTCAGTATGACCTTTGTAATCAACGTACCTCTCGATTAAGGACACAAAAGAAAACATCAAACTTGGGTTGGAAAAAACCAGCCACGAAAAAAGAAAAGTATAAAATGTGTTCAGTGGGGAAAAAATAAATTATCTACAGTTTGCATGCAACTAAAAGGGTGGTGTGGAATGAAAAACCAAAAGCTAAATCCTACTAATTCATGCCAAACAAAGCATGTGGGAGTTTAGGTTATCTACATTACCGGTACTTGTACAGCATGACCACATGCGATAAAAGTTTTCTTTGCTTGGATGATTCTCAGCTGAGCTTTTTTGCTTTGGCAAAGAGGCTTTCAGGTGTTGTTGTTATGTCAGCCATGCACACTCTACAAACAGGCCTTTCCTTTATATTTCCTGTTTTACAAAAACTAGTTGCGAAATCTATCAGAAGTGCCAAGCGAACCTGTAGATTATTATTGTTATACCAACCAGAACCAGTGAATCGAGCATACAATCTTGGCTGTGAGTTCCAACTTCACTTGCAATGTTCAGGGCTGACCGCACAAAAAGTCTGATAGAGTTATCGGCACTTAGTTATAACGCATTTTCCCATAATAACTAAACTGCTGATAGGCACCAAAAGCACTGTCGGACATTCTGTCCAGTCAGCCCTGGTCAGGAGTTGACAGACACTGAAACTCTGGACTAAAGTCAGTGGAAACTGCAGGAAACCGCAGTATAGTGGAATTGAGCCTTGTGAGAGACACCGCTGTTGTTGAATCGAGCCTATTCAATCTCTGCTTGCCATGTACCACAGTAAAAGACAGGAGAGCTGTACACTACCATAGTGAACTGATGATGGCTCAAATAAAGACAGGGGGCTCGAATCTCTGACAAGTACTTCAGAGGATGGATGCACCTACATGTAGTTATCGACCGCTGCCTGCGCTAGCACTCCACCTTCATCTGACCTTGGAGGAATTGTCAATATAATTCCTCCAAGATCTGACGAACCATTTTTCTATTATCTTTTTCCCAAGACAGACAAATTCCACTGCTTTATTTGAGCCAACACCAACTGAAGCCAATGTGAAGATTTCAATGAAAATTGCAAGATTCGGTTTCTAAAGCCCGCTATCAACCCTTTACAAATATGACACACTTACACTAGAGTTAGTTAAAAGTAGCTGAAAGAGCAAGATGACGTAAAAATGAGGTTGGCTATGCACAAGGATCACACATGGGAGGAGACATGAGGACAACAGGTGGTACAAGGGAATCTTCAAGGTGGCTGAAAAATGGAAACCCACAGGACATGGTCAACGGTACATATACCAACGCCAGCACGGGGAGCGCAGTGGTCGCCAGGACACAAGATCGTGAGGTCACAGGTTCAGTTCCTGGCTGACTCATCATTTAGTATCCTCAGTTTGGAAGGATAGAGCAATCATCTGACCCCTGCTCCTTCAGTTCTGCAGAACGACGTCTGGTGAGGCTGGGAATGAGAAGCGCTGAGCGGCTGTATTACTGCAGAAAGCGCAATATCGAAGCTTCATATCATTATTATTTTTACTGGCCCATATTCTAGAAGCCTCATTAACTCTAAGGTCCACTTTAAGCTTTTGTATTTTGCCCTGCAAACAATAGCTAAAGGTAAACCTAAGAGTTAAGGAAGCTTTGGGCATAAGCCCACTCAGGAATTCTGTGATGTTTTTAGCCAAAGCAACATGCCCTGCTAGGTTTTCCAACGCAAGACCAACTTACTGCCTGTCATTGAGAAGCCATTAAAACAATCACAATATGATTGCTGCTCCTACATTGTTGTAGTGCAAGCAATCAATGAAATGGAAATACATAGTGACGTACTCATGGGGTTGGTGGGGAGGAGGACGGAGGAGGTGGGAGACTGGGAATCACCCCTGAAACGAACCATACTCACATCAAGTGGTGTGATACGCATACTAGTAGTCTTCAGCTAACCAGAAAATAACCAATGTTACAGTAATGGTGACAAGTCCCAAATTCCCATGTTGTTCACCAAAAGGTCTTTAGTTAGGGGTTAAAGACATGCAGATTCAGGGGCATAATAGGACACTCAAGGCATAAAGACAATGAGTGAATGTTACCATTTTAGTCAAAGACTAAACAGAACCATGCATTGTGAGACTACAAATTACAGGCTACAAAACGACATACAGCATTTGTCTTGGAGCATGCAATAACTGAGGATACAAGCATTAACAAAACGATCTATTTTTTAGAACGATTGGTAGGTGACATCAGAAGGCAAGTATTACCGCATAACTCAATGTTTTGATTGTTCATATGAACTCACTGACTCGGGCCATGTATGTAAACAGTAGGCCTACCTACGCAGTGAAGTACCCAATATGTAAAAACTGATGTCTGCTCTTACATCTGCTGTCAATAAACAATGAGGAAGCTTCACCTGAGGTATGTTGCCTTGGATATTGAGGATGGTAGACCTTGGCCAGTTCACTGAGGAAGACTGGGCAGTCCTGTTTAAGTGCCAGTACATAAGCATTACCAAGCCTAGCAGTATGAAAGTTCATCTAAATTGTATCATCAAAAATTCATCTTATGAATTTTTGGCATCATATAACACTAAGCAAGCTACCTGTTGCAACAACAAAATCATTAAATCAACAGTTTGGCTTCTACCTTCCACATGTTTTGTAGGCCTACCTTCCCAGCACA
The DNA here is from genome assembly GCA_002633025.1 of Notospermus geniculatus. NCBI lineage: Eukaryota > Metazoa > Nemertea > Pilidiophora > Heteronemertea > Lineidae > Notospermus > Notospermus geniculatus. The sequence continues at coordinate 392,575 of NMRB01000166.1, forward strand.
GTGTATCAGCTCTGCAACTCATATTCCAGGGATCCTTATAGGCCGGTGTCCACAGGTGCGTTTTACGCTGCGTGATGTGTTAAATCTTTTGTTATTTTCTGCCGCTCTGCTTCCAAACAATGGGCGAAGCGTCATAACGCAGCGTAAAATGCGCATGTGGACACGGGCCTTAACTGCGCATGCGGAGTGCGATACACCAAGGCCTCCAGACATTGACACCAACTTCGCACCAACTTTTCTATTGTTGAAAAGCAAATTTATTCATCTTACCTTCCTAGATTCATGATATTTCGGCAAGCCAGCAAACAGTGCCAACCCTCCAACTGTCACTCCCCCTGTTATATACAGGAATCGCTTCACGTTCACCCGTATCCGATTCATGTTGCCGTCTCTGAAAAGGGACGAAAAAGAAGGCCTGCAGGAAAATTTGTCTCCAGAAAGATTCTGCTGAAACCAAAACCAGACAGCTTTTCCATTCAACCATTAGATTTTGCAAGGATTGAAAACTAAGAGAAACGATTCCCTGAAACTGTCACTTACCAACAAAAATCCTGACACCCAAGGTCCTTCACAGAAAAGGACTCCAATCCTTTTGAAGTTCAGCCCCTTCCTGACCTTCAGGCCCACTGCCCATGGCCGTCAGGCCTAAGCAGACTCAAGCATGTCTAGGTGTGCTCAAACTAACCTATACAAATCCTGTAACAGAGGGCTACACAAAGGCCTAACACTCACGGCATATTCTAATACACAGCTTGAACTCAGCACAGTCTGCTGACCTGAGCGTGAATGGCTTTTTGTTATTTATCATAATTAGCCAGCTGGTTAACGTGGATAGTAATTATAGTAATTATTTATGGCACACATCTCAGCTCGATCCATAATTGTTTCTGAAAACTCTAATCTGAATAAACAATGCTCATTTCAGAACAGGGGTTAGGCCTAAGCCTATCTCACTGTCAAACACATCATTCATACATGTCATACAATGTACATCGGAATATCTTATACAGAATTAAGGAGCTTTGAGAACTACAGTACCCTATCAAATATGTATTACATGTAATATGGCCTATTAAGTATTACACACGCGGGTTGAGCTGAGCATTTTCATGGTCACGGTCTTTTGGCATTTTATTGTAGAAAGGGCTTAACACTAACAGTATTTAGGGTAGGCTAGCCAGGTCTGTGCTGTTCTGACTAGCAATCAGTCTTTGGGACCTGTTGAACTTTACATGG
>NMRB01000166.1:393941-443081 GCA_002633025.1 Notospermus geniculatus
GGGGCCTAGGGTAGGCCTACCGAGGCCTACTCGGCGGGCCGTAGGCCTACGTAGGCGAGATCTGCTACGTCGTAGGCCTACGACTAAAATAAATCCCTTGTTGAACAAAATAGACCCGGGGGCCAGACTGAGATTCGTGATGGGGACACTAGCCTAATCAGCTAATCGCTGTCACACCGGCCCTTGGCTTCCCTTTCTTTGTGATGGCTGCTGATCAGCTGATAGACCTGTTGTGTGTCGTTCACATGCGTGTGCGTTGCATTGTTGATGAACGCTGCGTTTGTCATTTTTCGGCCGCCCACAAATTTACCTTTGCACAACAAGAAAAAGCACTGGTTTTCCAAATCGATTGGATGTTCTCAAGCAATACATACCTTTTGGCTTTGCTACAACAGACGAGCTGAGCAATAATTCATGACTTGTGCCCAGTTTTCGGGTGCAAACTTTCGGAAGCGCTCTCTCAAATCCATCAAGCCGAAAAAATGTTGTATAAACAGATAAATGTACGTCATGTACGTGGAGTGCAGTGCATGAATGTACAGGCCGTTGTGTTACAATGACAGGTAAACTCACGACCAACGGCTCCACTCCTACCGGACTTATCCAACTTGTCTTCGGCGCTCATGTCTTGACGCGTTCGTGGGGCACTCCAGTTCCGGCCCCAATTTCTGCTCAAGTTTGGACCAGACGGACGCTTTATTCTTGAATGATGCAAGACCTACTGTTGGAGCCACACCTAAATATTTTTGGTGCAAAGGCCAGGGCATGTTTGGAGCTGGGGCGGCGGCCGATTACTTACTTTCAGTACGGTACTTTCAGTACGGTATTAAAGAACACGAGTAAACTAATATTTGTTATCATCAGCTTTCATTTATTCAAGTAAATCTCATGAATATTCAACTGTAACAATATTCCAAAGGAGGAAATGGTTTACATACATGTACATGAGGAATATATTGCCTTAGAGAAAGTCAAAAACTCAACCCCACAATGTACAGGAAAAATGTACAGAGCTTGGGGTTGAGATTTCATCAGCCATGGTACAATTTGTTATTGAAGCAGCACGATCAGTGCTTGAAATCTAGCATTGGCCCTGCTGGTTCAATAACAAATTGTACCATGGCTGATGAAATCTCAACCCCAAGCTCTGTACATTTTTCCTGTACATGGTGGGGTTGAGTTTTTGACTTTCTCTAAGGCAATATATTCCTCATGTAGGATCAATTTTGTAAAATCACGTAATATTTAAACAAAATGGCTGACACAGCAGCCATCTTGAATCTTCAATATGGATGCCAGGCAGCCATCTTAAGGGGTTGTTTAAAACATCAGATTTTCACCCTAAAGAGATGACACCAGTAGTTCGAGAAGTTACTGACAAGTGCTTCCATCTGGGAACAGGATAATAAACCATTATGTGGCACCAAATGAAGTGACTCCTGTATTTCTTTGAACACAAGCTCCATATTGAATAATGCCAAGAAGTATTAACTGCAGTAAAAAGCAATGAAAATTTCAGACCTTTACTTCCATAATATCTTGTCAAAAGACTATAAAGTTATAGTTAAATAGTTTATAGGCCCTACATGGGAAATAATGTACAATTTTTCACTGTGTTAGAAGGAAGCTGTAGGCCTACCCCTCACAGATTATCCTTCTTACATCGAAAATCGAAATGTCCTTCATATCTAAGCCTCAAGGTCAAAAGTTAGTCACCAAACATAAACGCTGAACTATTACTTTATTTATCCATTAGTTCCCTGCACCAAGTGCTTTGAGAGGCAAGTGCAAATAGACAGAACTAGAGGCCCATGTTCCTGGGACTCAGCTGATGATCTCTCAGAACATTCTTGATCAAAGAACCATATGGAGTATCGGTAACCATGGTAACCCTTTGGACCGTTACCTAGATTTGGACAAATTACCACAATGATATATCACAAGACCCAAAACAAAACGTTCTTCACATTTTGCCTGCAGTTGCTCTGCTCAAATGTTCTATTTACATAAATACAATTTTATACAATAGGCTACCGGTACTGTACATATAAACTTGGTTTACTCTGTACAGAATGAACTGCTTCCTACATGTAATTCAGTTTTGAGCACTTGCTACATAACGTGGTGTAGGCCTAGTGTCTTTAGACCTGTAAAAATTATTTATTACAAAGAGGCATGAACCATACCCCACCTGGGCACAAAACTTGTATTTGTCTTTAATGTATCAAAGGTTCTATACTGGCCAAAAGGTGGCAACACAGGTCATCCGATGACCTGCCCTCTATTAACAGTTACCGGTAATGAAATTACCCTTCCTCTGTTTTGAAAACATCATCAACAACAACATCTCTATCAGATATGATGCCATCATTAATCCGGCTATCCCAGAATGCCGCTTTGGTTAGGATATTAGATGACGATTGTTTCTTCAACAACCTAATTGATTCTTCGTCTGATTTTACCGGACTTTTCATACCAGCTGATTCTGTAGCATCTGACGTTGATCCAAGCGTGGAAAAACTCTCAGTGGCTTTGAGTGGCTGGTTTGCTGAGGTTATGACCTCATTTCTACTGGGATCATAAACGCGGTTCGGATTGATCAACTGCGGTTTATATTTTTGCTGGTTTTGTCTCGGCGAATCACGGTTCACCAATGCTTGTTTTATTTTTGATTGGTTCGATTCACTAGCTCTGCTTGTATTACTAACTAACGGTGGTTTTATTTTTGGAACAGAATAAGAACTTGACGGTGTCTTTGAAGCTTGTGAACTGGGTTGATTCCGGGGTATTGGTGATGATCCAGCCTGTGGCAGGAACGGACCTCCTTTACATAACTGTGGCGAGCCCTTTCTGTCTCCAACACCTGACGATGATCGAACAGCCAGCGGCGACATCGGTGGCTTCTGTTGTACAGCACCAGATGGCGCTCGTCCCTTTTCACTTGGTTGTCCCTTTTTGCCACTAGATGGAGTCTTGTTGCGGTACTTATCAACGGTACTACTTGGAAGGTCACGACCGGTTAGACTGTGGACCTACAAGACAGAAAAATTATAGAATTACTTGGGAATTTCCAGTGAATCACTTCATCTTATAGTTCAGTGGTATTTCAACAATTTACAACATTGGATTGAACAATCTCATCTCTCGTTGACCGTTTCCGACTCGAGCAATTTTTCTGCATCATTGTCAGCAAAGAACACTTGTGTCCTTGAAAATAGCTAATATCGTTGGAGAATAACTTTTTTTGGCATCACGCAAACCTGCCACCAATTTTAAAGAAACTTCTGCACTGACTAAGGAAGCAAAAAATTGTAAAAACAGGCACCAATACTTGGAATTGTAAGCGCGTCCACAAAGAAATTGCTTGTCCCAGAGGTAGCACAACACAGAGACCAGTGTAGCACAACAGATTAGTGTAGCACAGGTGAATTTGCCAAGATAAATTCTACCGTGAACTCTTTAACAGTGTATTTGTAGAAACCCTATTACAGTCCATTCAAAATAAGTTGGTCAACTGCAAAGCATACTATTCAAGCTAATGCCCACTCAGCCTGTAGACCCTACACACTCATCTAGAGCATAGAACTGCACAGTTTTCTTAAAGTTACAAAGATTCACCTGGCTACAGATTTGACAACAATAAACCCACTACTTACTTCCCACATCATTATTCCCATGCAATCTTAAAGGTAAATGTATGTATTGATTAGCAGTCGATTGAGAAACATTGGTTAAAATTTGTTGATTTCGTTTCAAGTTAAAACACCAATCAAAAGAAGGATGTTAAAGAACCACCACAGTCCGTCCATTTCACGCAATATTTGCCGCAACCACATGTGCATTTCCAAAAGGAATGTACACTAGTAGTCGGGTAAATATAGCACCAACTGACCTTTGGCTGGCAAGGCTGAAATGTTTGACACAACATGAGGAAAAAGCCAAACCCGCAAAATAAATCATTCACAGTACTCTCAAGGTCACTACATTGATTCAGTCAAGGTCATATAAAGGTCAAGGACATCAGAGCTAAAGATTTAACAGGGGAGGCCAAGGACATGTGAATCCCACATCCCAATGCATTCTGATTGAGAGGGGTGAGTCATGTAAAGGTCGAACACTTGAAATCTACCGGTAAGTCAAGGTCATATCAAGGTCAAGATCATATCAAGGTTGTATGAAGGTCAAGGACAACAGATCATTCATAGGGGCTACAGAGTACAGCCTACGCCCATACAGTTGTGTCACGTTCTATCAGCTGTGACAGAACCTACCCTGGGAAGCGGGGTCCCTGAGTCCGCAACCTGAGCAGTGCAGTTGAACATCGTCATCAACCCACGAACTGACGGCAAATTGACAAGGTCTTCTTCAATCTGGTAGATATCAGACGGGCGCGGTGACATGAGGTCGGTCGGCGTTGTGGCTCCCGTTCCGCATCCAGAATCGACCAATGAATCGGGCTCAGAGTGAGTGGAATACTGCGATTGGAGCGATTCGTTGGAGAACATTTTCTTGAGGGCGCCGACTTGATGCTCGACGTTGTCAACCTGAAGAAGATGACAGACACATCAATGATGCATCAAGAAACAGATTTTTAAAACTCTGCTGGAAATTGAGCCAAATGCCATATTTGGCACTTACCTGGCGTTCACTCTGCGTTACCTCGGCGACTGCAGTTGCGACCTCATCCTCCATCATGCCCAAGTCGACGTCACCCGTTGATTCGTCCATCAAGTTGACCTTGGCCTCCAACATCTTGATCTTCTCTTCCAACGAAAATACGCGGCCGGCAGCCATATAAATCTGACAATGAAAGAGATCAATTATTTCAATAATTTTAATGTTATTTTGATTACCGTACTTTTATCACTACTGCAGTTATCCTTCAAAACGACTTTTCAAAAGTCTTTATAGATGAGCTTTGCTAGCAGCCGTCTTGCCAAAATTAGGTCATAGTCATGGTTACTCCTCCACTGGGGGATGGGAGAACCAATCATCTGTCACTCGGGAAGAGTATCCCATGGTGATGACCTAATTTCGGCAAGATGGCTGCTAGGAAACTCAAGTCTTTTCTAGAGTTTCAGATTGTAAAGTTCTACTTGAAAAAGACCCCGGTTGGGGTCGAAAATTTGTGAATTCTGGAGATTGACTTTTTGCTTATTATCTGTTATCAAAAGGCTACCGATACGTTTGCTAGCTGACTTGCTTTTTGAGAGATGAAGTTACTAAAATGGGCAACTGCCATGCATATTTACATTTTTCTCTACATTCTTGTCATCACACTTTTGTAACAAGACATCAAGACGTTTGTGCAGACGCTGAAGCAGACGGATGAGGAGAGAGGACAGTTAGCAGACGACACATGCAACAAAACAAAGCTGTGAAATCAGACAACAATCGAAGATCACACGACGTGAGAGAATGAAACAAAAGATTAATTCAGTGAAACACAAAAATCTGCTTAACTTTACATAGACATGCATGATGGAGTAAGATCTAGCTACATCACAGTTGCTATGGTAACAATGAACAAAACACTGATGCCGAAATTGCAGCAATGATATATTTACCTCATCTTCCGTATCAGCTAGCACCACCTGTTGGATAGCAGATCGCCGCCGTTCACTGCTACTCGACAAAACAGATGGCGCCACCTCCCACTTTCTCCGTCTCCTGTCCTCAGCATCCCCGCTGATGACATATTCCCGACTGTAACGCCTGGCATCAACTTTCGGTGGACTAAAGTCCAATACAGAATCAGCGTCACCAGTCGAACTGCAAGGACTCCTATTGGTGACCTTGACATCAGGTTTGTCAAGGTCGTTCATATTTGGAATGTTTTCACAAAATGTGAATACTTCAGGTTGAGATTTTCGTTTGGTGTTCAATCTCTGGGAATCGTTTTCAGCAGCGATGATCCGTTCTGCTCTTGTGAGGCAGTCAAGGGCCGTCGACGTTACCAACCTTATATCACCAGCAGCTTTTTTCTGAAAAAAACAACAATCGTAATCTATCTGAGAGGTGGGCATCATATCATCTGTGCTGTGCAAAACTTGAAAGTGTGTTACCCAGCAAAATTTCACTGAAATTCGACCTCTAACCCAAGTTGTTCCCAGGATGGTGATGCTGACCTTGGCATTATATTCTCCAAGCATCGCTTCTTGTTCACCTTTTCTTCCGTCACCAGGTGCCGCTGTAGTATTGTCAACATCATCAACAGGCATGGACACCTCGACTTCAAGGTTGTTTAGACGCCGATCCATTTCATCAAGTTCTTCATCTAGGCTTGAGATCTGAAGGTCAAGGTTATCGTACATGAAGGTCAAGGTAACGTGAAGGTCAAGGTTACATGGAGGTCATATATGTATTTGTAAAGTTCAAGGTCATTGCATCTTGTCATCCATTCGGGAAGTAAAATGAAGCTCAAAGTCAAATCAAGGTCAAGGTCAAATGAAGGTCATAGTCAAAGCAAAGTCAAGGTCACTGCATGATCGGTCCAAAAATAGGGAGGCCAACTCAGAACCTTGCCACAAGTGCATTTACTGACCTTCTTGGCCGAGGCGAGCACATCCTCAGCTGTTCCAGAAACTCGACGTCGCGTCATTGCCACTTTCTCTGACAGGTTTTCTAGGTGCGTTGCGGACTTATCTTTTTGGCGGGGTGAGTTTGTCAGGGGAAGGTTGAGTTGGGATTGTGGAAGAGCTGAAACATAAATGATTCTGCTGTGTTAGATTTGAGTCGAATTATGTTGGAAAAGGAAGCAAAGAATGATGAAGTTGAGTGAAATCAAATGTTCTAATGGCAATGTCGCCATCTATAGGGAGTTTTATACATCAGATCACGAATGTTCATAAAAAGAACCCTTCCACCCTCGTCCACATGAATACCAGATTTCAAAACACACCCCACCGCAAGCTATTAAGAAATTTAAGCTACTGAAAACCAAGAGAAACCAAGGCAGGACTTTAGTACCGGTATGGTAAAAGGCAGCATGTCCACTTATCATCAGTGGGAGAATGATTCATTGAGGTAATAGCTACTCCCCATTCCAAAGTACTTGGTAGTACACGAATGTGCTGTTACTTCAAATAACCATGCCCCCACTGATCAGAAAGGGAACATCTGTTTACTAAAAGAGGGCAGTAGTGTGGACTGTTGCTAAGAATGTAAGATTTCCCAAATGGCAAAACATCAGAAAAGCCTCAAAAATCATAAAATTACGTTTTAGAATAAGAAAAGAGCTGTGACTTAGGTGTGAGGTCCATTTAGATATTTTCAGCTGAAATTACAAGAGTGAATTCCATGACAGAAATTGTGTCTGAACCAAAAATGATAGAGGGAAACTGAGAAAGGAATTGCTTCAAACCAACCTGCGCCCTGTATCATCTGGTCAACCTACCTTTTGGTTTCGGCTCAACTAAAAGTTGTGCGTCACACTTGATGCGTCCACGACAATTCTGTGCGATGACACTGTACTCAGCGTCATTGTCCAAGGTCACATGATCAATCGTCAGGACGTATCCACGGTTACCGAACTGTTGTAGTTGGTACTCGTCATTGGACTTGATACGGCAGCCATCGCGGAACCATGACACTCTCGGCACCGGATAACCTTTGACCTTGACAACGAACTTGACCCCTTGACCTTCAGTGACCTCAACATCTTCTAGCTGCTTTAGGAATTGTGGTGGTTTCTTTTCAAGAGGATTTTCTGAAAGAAAGTAGAACGGATATTTAACTTTCAAGATTCTTTTTGGAACATCTTAGTTTTGTTGTTCTGACCTTGACAATGACCTTGACCCCATGACCTTCAGCGACCTAAAGGATGTTCACCTTGAAAGGAGTACTTACCTTTCAGCGTAAGTCTTGTGGTACAGCTACACTGTCCTTCACCATTGACAGCGATGCAGATGTAACCGCCAGCATCCTTTGGCGTCGTGTTATAGATGGTTATCATATACTGGTTACCATCTTGTGTCATCTCATACTTGTCGTCTTCTTCAAGTTGATCGATATCTTTACCGTTTTCACGATACCAGAAAACATCTGGAATAATGTTCATGAAATCACAAATCGTTTTAAGACACGACTAAACCCTAAAAGAGTAGGCAAACCGAAAATGTGGTTGCTCGATACCAATTTGCCCAGATGTAGGTGTAGGCCTACATGTGCGTGTTTCAAGTAAACTCATCGAAATGATTAGTACCGGTACTCACCAATAGGATTCGTCCCTATCAACCGACATCTTAACTGAGCATGCTCGCCGTCAGGTACGCTAAGATCCATCGGCTTCATCTCAAATCTCGGGTCCGTACAGGCCTCGACAGCCTTTTCTGTCTTCATTATATCCCTCTCACTGGAGAGTTCCACAGTTGGACTTAACGTTGGCATCATATTTTTGGTGATTTCTTCAATCTCTTTGCTCTCCATGGAAACGTCCCCGGGATTGGGCGACCCCATTTCTTCATCTTCAGCTTCCTCATCGTCGTCATCATCACTGCAGATCGAGGAATCAGTCAGCTCATCCACCTCTCTGGAACACAAAGAAGGTCATCAGGAGGATGGCAGAAATGATAAAAAGTTGGCCTCACCTGGAAATTATGGTAAATATGTAAATAAACGCTCAAGTAAATCATCAGTAGTGTGATAAGGCATCGCCATCGAGTGAGCTGCGGTGCCTTCACATGACCTACATTCCATGACATGACCTCTAGGAGCACATCTTTAGGCCTAGAAATAAGGGTTTGGGTTAATAGAAAAATCTCCTGCACTGAAGGTGTGAAGCACAGTACGTAGTTGATGCAGGAAAGCACTGAAAAGTAAATTTAAAGCAAAGAAACACAGCTCAGAACATTTTCTGTGAAAAGAAAACACATAAACTAAGCATACACGTGATAGACATACAGGGTGCATCATCAAAAAGGTCAAATCAGGAACAGTATGTCTGGGGAACGTGACACTGACTGCAACCAGAAATAGATTGAGACCATCCATTTTGCTACAACATCAATGATGTGAACTTACTTCTTTCCGTTTCGATTCCTGCAATATTGAGAACGCTACATAATATTCAACATGAAATAAGCCTAAAGCAATGCTAGCCTTATGAAATGCAGACCTAGGCTCAACTACACTACCAGGTACCGGTACTCTTAAGATTTGCCCCCCCCCCCCCAGGCTTGCTGAGTAGGCTTATGAAGACAACGCTGAGATCAACCCCAATGTCAGGGCAAAAGATGACCCACAAAATGACACGCTCCACCAAGGGATCAATCACAGAGGATGCACCCCCGACTTAGGCATGCCATCTTTTGAGGATATGCGAAACTAAAAGATCTATTTACCGGTTGCCAATCATGGGTGAAACACGTCCGAAGTTTTGCGTCGCCGTCACTAAATTCTGAATCGGTTTCGTTGGAAAAGACGTCGACTTTGGCCGTCGTATATTTTTCATCCATTCTTGATACGCCATGTTTTCAACCTTGTCCCCAGATTCATCTTTGAGCGAGAAAGTCCAGTTGTTCCCATCATGCACTGGGGTTGATCTTTCCAAATAATTAACGTCATCGTCATCGTAATCTGGTAGGTTTTCAAAATCGTCACTATTTTGTTCAATCGCCACCAAATCATCTGGGTCAATTTCACGTTTCCCGAGCGGCGATTGAATATTTTCAAAACTCGGCAACGGCGATGCATGCATGAAGAATTTATGATGTTTATTTCGTGGTGTTAGTAATGGGTTAATTCGATCACTGTCTGAACGATGGACTGAGTTGCCGACACAGTCTTCCTCGTCTGAATCTAATTCAAGATTTTTATTCTCCTGAGCATTTGTTATTCCTCTAGGTGACTCGCGACACTCCTCCACGATGACTTCAGGCCGATTCTGTTTGACACCGATACTCAATTCTGCCGAATTTTCCTCGGATGATTTGAAACTGTCCAAAATCTGTAACGAGAGAGGAGCTGAAAGCTGATCGTAGCACAAATGGTTGAAATACTTGAGTTTTACTTTTATGCAGACTTTGATTGGTCGGTGTCATCTTTATGTTAATGAGCCATCAAAACAGACTGACCAATCAGGAACTTTGTAACATGGTAAGCGACATCGTACCTGTGCGATGATGTGGTCAGCAAGCTGGTCCTCAAACGGATGATCGTCACATATAGAATCGTCGTCATCGTCAGTGGCAGAGCTGTCCTCCTCCTCTTCACTGATTGGCTGAAATTATGTTGGGAGTTTTTTCGTATCAGTTTTCCGTCTATGGACAATTCATCACTAGGGAGGTTGAGATCAGCGACTTATCACGGATCCTTATACGTATACGGATCGAAATGTACACAAAATTTGTCTTCGTTGTACAGAATACATTCCGTATATGTATAAGGATCCGTGAACTGATAAGTTGCTGATCTCAACCTCCCTATTGTTGGTTTCCTTGCGACTTATGCTGAAACCTTATGCTGACACAAACGACAGCCCATACATGGAAACAGCACCTATAGGCTTGGTCAAAGGTTCTCCCGTCATCACGACCAGGGTTTACATTACTCACTAGCGTCACAGACACCGGATGTCCAACAATCGTCTCCACCTGCTTCATCAAAGTTTCCTGGACAAGTTTGTTGACGGTCGTCTGGTCTCCACAAGGTTGGTCTGCAAGACGAGAAAATATGCTTTGATTCAGGACAGGAAGAATGGATATTACTCTGGAGATTACACATCAAATTGGTAAATTTGCTTGTATTTGCAGTGGTGTAGGCCAACTGGCATGGGGACCAAGAGGATGTAGAACGTACCACTGGTGTAAGAGCCTGAGTAGGCCACTTCAATTCCTCTCCCCATCCCATGGTTTAAAGGGAGGGCCTACTCAGCTGCTCTGGCCCATGACCAGGGATATATGAAGTATCTTCCTCAAGCATCAAGTCTAGGCTATCAACCCATAGAAATGGGAACAGACAGTGAGACTACCACCATTCATAGTCCCTTTAACAAGAAAGCTATCAGACTTACTTTCATAAGCAACGAAAAGTGCCTGTGCCAGGTTGGTCAGGTCAATACTGATTTCTTTCTTATAGGACTGCATTAGGCCGTGATCTGAAATTAAAAATATGAAGAGAGTGGTCAAAACCTACCAGACTGTCTTCAGTTTGTTAGATATACTTATGTGCCACAAAGTTCAAAAGAGGTTTTTAAGTTTAATTGGTTGACCTTATATCATACTTCCCAGTCAAGTGTCTTGACCAAGGACTTAGATATAAACCCAAACATACTTGGCCTCATGCCCCTCAGTTTGAGCTTGTCATCTGCGAACTTCTCCCGTAACATGTCGTGCACTTTCTCTCTGATGTTGTTCAGCTGTTTATCGAAGCGCTCCAGGTGTAAGGTTTTCGTTTGGTCGATGTCAGTGCTGCCATCTGTGTCTGAAACAGGAACAAGTGAAAATTTGAACTTGAAGCATAAAGTGCGAGTTGGCTCCTAATGGGCAATTAACCATTGTTGGTTTCCTTATGGCTTAGGCAAGAGTGCATTTGGAACATGGCGACAAAAATGCCAGTTCTCAACTAACCTGGATTAGTCTTCCCGGCTGACGCCTGAGCACCAAGTCCACTATCACTGGCCTCATCATCTGAAAATAGACAGAAGGAACTGGTTGAGGCAGATGACAAAAAGTTTCTTGTTTTCCTTTTTTGAATTTCTCTCACTCGCTCCACAGTGGTATAGTGACACAGATGTCCAGCAAGAAGTCAGGAGACCACAGGTTCAAATCCTAAAGTACATCAGTAAAGGACCTAGCAGAGATTGCAATATTAGATAAACAATGGTAGCGTACCATTATGACTTGTGTCTAGGAAAAGAAATACAAATGGATAGAACCCATTTTCTAAAACTGTCTAAAAGCACCCAGCAGCAATAGCCATCACCATGGAAACCAGACGTAAACACTTTCACCAGTACTGTTAGTCCTCTATAGAGTGGTCCGAAAATGTCAGAAGAACAAACACCTAGGGACCAGGTTGGAAGCAGAACTCAGCATTACTCAACCTGGTGCCCATGGGCTTATATGAATTTTGTTAATGTCAAGTCACAAATGGACATTGAAATGGAGAGATATCAAACCGTTGTTAATTTTGACATGTATCCCCAAACCAACACTTAGAAACTTTTGTTAGTTTTTTCAATCAAGAATGACTAAACACCCAAAAGATAGTTTTGTTAGTTCAAACCACACCTTTTTCCATTAGTATACAACTCAGTTAGTCTTTTTAACAGATCTCGCTCAAAATGCAAGAAAAAGCAAAAAAATACCTTGGCGAACCGTAGCAGAATATAAATTTTTGAAAGATTCAAAGAGACCTTGAACAGACGGTCGTTTCTTGACCGCTGATGCTGAGCTGTAGAGTGACGGATCATAGCCGCTATCATTCTCATTCTCACTATCCGCTGAAAAACAGGCAAACGATGAGTGTGCGACTCGAGATGCTGGTCCTTTCTCGTATGAGTTGGCCCACAATGGGCTATTCAATATTGTTGATTTCCTTACGATTATGCCAAGACAAACGACACAACTGTTTATGGTAACTGTCTTGATATTCTTCAGCACTTTTTGTTTACATGTCTCAACAGAAAGTTCAACTTTCTTTCAATAGATGGCAGCACATTACAAATCAATCAACAAATGAGGATAGAAAGCGACAGATGCAGGTGCATCCATATCAAAGCAGCACCTCAAAAGGTGTCCTCTTAACAGAGGTTTGACTGTATTGCCATTATTCAACTCACTTTCATTCCATACTACATGCTCTAATCAGGACACATCTCAATTGAGGGCCTACTGTACTAATGATAGACACCTTTTTGCTAAGCACACCACAGTCTCTGTAATCAGGACACCTCTCAATTGAGGGTCTACTGTACTAGCGACAGACACCTTTGTGTCAAACATACCACAACGTCTGTAACCAGGACACCACTCAATTGAGATCCAACTGTATTAATGATAGATACCTTTGTGTTGAGTATAACACAACCTCTGTAATCAGGACACCTCTTAATTGAGGGCTTACTGTTCTAATGATAGACACCTTCATGTCAAACCCCACATCCCATATTAATGCCAACATCACATATAGCCACCAAGGGAGACCAATTACGGTTATAAATTTCGTGAAATATCCCCCCTGTCATTCTAAGTATGGCTGAGCGGTTAATGTTTACTTTATTCCATGAAACGTCTGCTTAGGATTCCCAAATGTTCAATTTAGAACTTGTATCATTAACCGAGCAACATAGTACAGACCCAGCGTGATTGTTTTATTTTATTTTGTTGCGTGTATGGTAAAAATAATCCTTTTTCACCATCCAGGGGCGAAAGTTACAAAGCTGATCAGCTTTTTACTAACTCGTTTCATGTTTACAACCCAATTAAGATTAAAACAGACTTGTTTTTTATACGTCTCCAAAACTTTATACAATGTAGGTGCTCCTCACGTGAGGGTTTTCTGCGGGAAATAGCTCTCAATGAGGAAATCACTATTGATTTGTTATCAAATCAAAGATCCAGGCATCCACCGAGTGCAGCATCTCTGATACATCAAAATGATATCTCATACGTTTTTGCCTTCCACCAATCAATCAATCAATCAATCATCGGGACGTTTCCACTCAATCAGTCAATTATCACACCGACTTGAACCAAGGAATAAGCGTCAATAAAACTTCTATAGGCTGTCAATCAAAGTGGTCATGTGATCAATTAAATCATATGGCGGGCTTTGTCAATAATTGCTCGAACATTGATGTCTGTTCAAGGCTGGAGGGATCGAAGAAATATCTTAGTACACGGGCAATATCGATTCAATGTGCTTATGAGAAGATTACTTACATTCTGGCCTCCTTTTGAAGAGCGATCGCACGACTTTTGCGCTGCCGAACCGCCGGAAACGACGTTTGACATCCTGGTAGAACCAGTCACATGACTTCTGAACGAGCTCCCTGTAAACAAAAGATTGAAAGTAAAGTACATGACTAGAGTGTATTCAAAGTTTGACTTGACAGGTTTTTCTGGCCACTCTGGTTTCCTCTTGCTGTTCATTTCATTTGTTCAATATTGTCTATACAGTTAATAAATGTAGCAGTTGAAAAAGCCGAGGGTCGAATCTGGGTTTCGAACCCGTGACCTCGCGCTTCAAAGTCAAACGCCCTACCGACTCAGCTAAAGGGGATTTCCCGGTAGCCTGGGCTTGTAGGAGCACTGACGCTATTACACAAACACCACGTTCAATGTTCAGCTCTCAATTCAAAACGTAGTGCCTGGAAGCTCCTTACTGCCTGATCGTCCGTCTGTCTGTCTGTCTGTCTAGCCTGTTGATTTCAGTCAGCCACGGTAAGATCACTCTAAGAGGAAGTGTACAAGACGCAACAGAATGTGATGAGTTCGTGATGAAGGTGTCAGACATATTCTGCCGACAATTTCAATACCGGTGATTCATCCATCACCCGTACATGTCTTGTCGGCATTTGAGACACGCTAGCGTACCTCTTCAGAAAGTCTCAAGCAAAGAGAGACGTCACTTCTTGGCGTTTGTGCAGAATTGGCGAGACACCATCTGGAAGTTCGCCAAAGTACCAGTCACGTTGTCAGTGGTTACAACTCAGATGGATTTTTAACCCGCTTCATTTCCGAGTGCAGCATCATGTGGTGACAGGTCCTGTGGATGCTTCTCAAGACCACACAGTGATCATCACCACTCAACTGGTGCAGCCCCTCTAATCCAGACGATACCTCTTGATAACTGATAACAAGATTGACAGACAGACAGACCTACAGTCAGTCAAGACAGACAGACAGACAGACCATAAGACAGCCATTATGTTAAAGGCACTCTTTCATGTGAGAGTTTTCTGTACAAGTTGGCTCTCTATGGGCAACTCAGCTGGAGACAACAGTAGTCATAAAGGCCTATGTACACTATCAACATTTCAGGACACATGTCGCGACACATGTGTCCGACACACCGTGTTGCTGGAAATGTTGACAGTGTGTACAGAGCAAAAATATTGGCAACATGTGTCCCAACACTGTGTCGCAACATGTGTCCCGACATGTGTCTAGTGTATACAGGGACAAAATTTCTGTGTCCATCTGTGTCGGACACATGTGTCGCGACATGTGTCCTGAAATGTTGATAGTGTACATAGGCCTTTAGTGTCATTGGTCAAGACGTAAGCTCTAAAGAAACCAACAATGGTGAATTGCCCATTGAGTGCCAACTCGCACAAGAAAACTCTCACGTGGAGGAGTGCATTCAGTTCTCTTGATATCAAGGAGCATTTTTCTGCAACAGCCTGTGTAGAGCTATGGCCACATTAGTCACACATTATTTACATGCACATCTATACATGTACATGTACATTTAGGATGAAATGCTACACAATAATGTCATATCCACGGATACGATATTTGTCTCAACCAAACACGATATCGACAGACTCATCACCGCTGCCGACACATAAACTTTCCTTCCCATGTTAGCTTTTTCTATTAATTATGCACGGCGATCCACAATGCGGGGGTTCCTGAACAAATAGAAGTATCGAAAGCACTGTTGCCAATTTCTCCGTAGAATTCTGACACAGTGTTCTATCAGATTGGTGAAGTTGAAACATCAATGTCTGCCACCGTAGGAGTTGTGGGGTTGATCCTGTCTGTGGGTGACACATTTCATATGTGATATTTCGCATCATTGAAGGCGACTGGTGATTTCGTTCTCTCTGTGCAATAATCATGATTACACAATCAGCAAGAAGTCATATGATTGTCATTATGTTTTCTATTTCTTGCTAACGAAATGTTTGCGTAAAGGAAATTGCTTCCATGCTCAAGCAGGGTGTCAACTGAATCAAGTAGGAGATTCGAGTTGGTCTTTCATAATGGATTGTTCAACCTGTTGCGCAAGCCATGATATGAAAGTGTTCTGAATGGTAGTGACATTGATCAAGATGGCTCATGACCTTGACCCATATTGGTGGTGACCTTGATCAAGATGCCTCATGACCTTGACCAAGAATGACTGTGACCTTGACCAAGAATGACTGTGACCTTGACCAAGAATGGTTGCGACCTTGATCAAGATACTTCGTGACCTTGACCAAGAATGGTTGTGACCTTGATCAAGATGCCTCATGACCTTGACCAAGAATAGTTGTGACCTTGATCAAGACTGCTTGTGACCTTGATCAAGATGGTTCATGACCTTGGCCAAAAATGGTTGTGACCTTGATCAAAATCGATGGCGACCTTGATCGAATGCTGTTCTTAAACCTGAATACAGAGGTCAGAATGAACGGAAATGACCAGTTAAAGACTCGATGTTGGTGTCCTCAATACAGAGCTGTTATCCTGATAAAGGTGTCCATGAAGGGAAGTCCACAGTACTTTTAAATCCAGTCACACGTTCCTCCCATAAACCCATCATTAACATTCATTACTTTTGATGCTGCACACCGATTATGGACAGAGAATGTCAACCAGATAATGGGAAAATTCGTTATCGTGCATCGATTCCGAGGCCGTCGTGATGACACAACCAAAACAGACCATTGTGGATTCATATCTTGGTTAAAGGCACTGTTCATCATCCGGGAGGAGGTCTCGATCAGACAGTGCAAACATCAGCGCCTTTTATTTCTGACGGCTCTTAATTTAGGTTGGACCCACACCGTGAAGGAGAGAGAGAGAGCTATCAGAAGGATGGTGCAAATTCTACACCTGTCATCTCTGACGTGGTGAGCTCTGGTTTCCTCCTACAAAAACAAGTCACTTACCTGTGTTTCTGGCAGGTGCTGCAGACGTAATCCTGGACGTTGTCATCGTAGACGCAGCAGTTCTTACAAATGTTATATTTACATCCGACGCAGACGCGTTTACGATTGAAGAAGAAGCTAAACGTATCACAGCATCTCATACAACAATTCTCGTTAAACGCCGCCTTCTCCGCTAAGATTTCTCGTGTCTTTTTCTCCTTTTCAACCGTTTCTTCAATTTTGCTGGAAATACACAAAGACATAGACATGATCAGATGAGGATTGACCAACTTGCTGCCAAACCAAAGATCTGAAACGAACTGACCCCACGTCGAGATGCACTTTTATACCATTTGTTTACCGATGTCGCAATGTTTGGGATTGTAACCACATGATACCACTGTCTATATTCGCACGAAGGAAACGTGTACCGCCAATTACTTCTGCACTACGATATACTGAAAAGGATGCCTTCCTTTAGGAACGTGATTAANACAGTTTATAACAAAGTTGCAGGTCCCTGTACATTGAATGGAGCCAATCCTGCAAAGTAGAAATCCGGCTTTCCTCAGAAGTTTCACAACATGACACCGGTTCCTTATTTCAAAGAAAACGATCGCATAACCTAAAGCATACACGTATACAAACAACGACAGCCAGTGAAGTAATCGGAAGCTCCCACAATTCCTCTGGATAAAGCGGTGTCGATGATTCACTCCTGATGAGGGATTGGGAAGATCGCAGGTATGGCCTAGTGGTGTCCGGTCTCATCTTTGATCAGAAGGTCATAGGGTCAAACGACCCTCGAAAACATTCCGCTCGGTTCCGATAAACCGTTATTCATACGGAATGATACGCTGACCCAGATAATTGGTTCAGGTGTGCCTTGTGGTCGATCCCGCCCATGGGTACACTCCGCTGATTTATAAGCAATTAATGAGTCAGCGAAGCTCGTTAATGATGGGACAGAGACTCGGTAATTGATGTCACTACCAGATATCTCCATCTGTCAATTTTAACCCCTTCAGTACCAAAACAAAAGAAACAGAAACCTGCACTGCCCTCTAGTGGGGAAAGGTCGTATCTCCATTTGCAGTCAGTGGGGCCGAATGGGTGAATGTCGGCCTTGGTGACCCTAAACGTCCCCAGAACAAGGCTGGGTGACGTTTAGGGTCTAAACGTCACCCAGTTTGAAAATTGCGCCATTTTAAAACCCGCCTCTGAGGAAGAAATACAGGGCCCCTTTAGCCCCTTTGTGTACCCGAGTTGTGGAACTGAGAAGGAGCGTAACGCTGCAGTATTCATCGTTTCGACGACCCGCCGCCATCTTGGTTTCCACGGAGATTTCTTGGAACCCGCGCATGCGCGCTTTTCTGGTAGGCAAAACAACGCAAAGTGATTGTTCAAGAGATACGAATTTGCCCCATGCACTGTGTCCCCCAGAGGCCTGCGTGAGATTGCCTACCAGATGTAACTGCGCATGTGCAGTTGCAAGAAATTCAAGATGGCGGGGGGCCATCGAAACGATGAGTACGGAGGTTTTGCCATCAATGTAGTCGTGAACTGCTAAGTTTGAATTACACACATGGCTACTGCAAATGCCGTCATTACTGAGATGAAATATACGCAGACTATTTCACCAATGAATATTTCAGCATGAAGATAGCAACTCCGCCAATTAACCCCGCGCAAATTTCCCCTGTGGACGAAATCATTGTGATTCACCACATATGCGATAATTGTGATGGGGGTAATGCCGGTGTTAACCTCAGACGGCGGATGGACAGGACATAAATACGTTGGAATGATACTGACAGCTTCCGGCTGGACAGGTTAATTTATCTGCCTTCAAGAGACACACACACTTTATTGTATACCGGTACTTGGTATGGTTTAGGTGACACAGAAATAGACGGAGGAAGACCTGGGAACAAGGTTGAGCACAGGGCACAGATACGTCTAAAAGTAGATGTACACATGTACTTGCAAAATGTAGGCCTAATCCGCCACCACAAAAGCAGCACTAAGTCGCTCTGAAGTTGGCAGGTTGAGACCAATGTTTTGTCAATTTCAGTAGGCCTAGGCATATTGTCTGTCTTTTGTAAAATCTGAGTGATTACATTTCTTCCTTTATCTCCTGGAGTTATTTTGGTTCATCCTGGTTCATATCTTGTGCAACTTAGATGGGTTTTGCTGTGACGGGTCACATATATATGTATATAAATAAACAACATCCGTTACATAATACCATGAGCAACCAAAATGCAATCAGGCCAAAACCACGAAAATCTCATCTCCAACAGATTTGGCACAAATATCGAGCATTGTTTTTACCGAATTGGTTTATCACTATTTTATCAGGAAGTGATTTCCTTGTTTCACGCCCGATTATATCGCTCCGCGCGGTTCACTTGCTCCATCAACCTCGTCCCCATGGACACAACCTCATACCCTACATGGTTGGCTATCCCTCTGTGCCGTGATTGGTGCCAGACAACATAGTGATCTTAATTTTATCCTCGTTGTCAAGACAGGGTTCGTGCTTAAAGTGATAAGAAGCAGAAAAGTAGGACGCGTCTGCCAGGAGGACACCTCTCTATTGAGGACACCAAGGTTCAGTGGGGATCCCAGCTTGATAGAGGGCAGCACACTGAAACCCAGTCCTAACACAATGGATGCCTTTTGTGTGGGAAATTGATCAGGACCGGGATGTCAGTTTCATTTCAATAGTTTTAACCACTAGTGACAGCTATTGAGGCAGTGAGCTACGGTCCCCATTCCTTGTGGTCACACCTCTTTCATTTTGCCCCTGTATCATGGACACCTCTCAAATGCGAGTAGCGTCTGCCAGCTTTAAGGTCCTTGAATATCCCCACAAGATGTTGCAGTAACTAGCACTTTTACAAATTCCCCTTCAACGCCTCTCAAACCCAGACAAAAAACATACGTCAAACATCGCTAAAATTCAATTAATGTGCATAAAGAACTAAAAGCAAATTGATTTCAGTAACAGAAGAGAACTCTACATATCATCGTATCACTGGAAATGCAGGCCTCCTCGAGGAATCCTCAACAGTTTTTCTGACATGTTTATGCAAATTTCGTGCCTGCTTTGAAGTTTATTGGGTTCTGGTGATGATTCTTTCTAAGATTTGCATAAAAGCCATATTGTGTGGGGAGATATTGGGGAATTTACCATTAAGTGAGTCTAGTTTTATGAAATGCTTTTTTAGTGAATTGTGGTTTAAGAAATGTGAATTGCATTTTAAAAGCGATGAAATTGAGGGGCCTGTAGCTGCCATTCATGTTAGGGTAGGGACACACCTAACACGAATCGCATGCCATAGGGCGATGCATGCGTCAAAACCTTTGTTTGCGTGCAGTGCGGCGGAAACTAACAAAGGCGTTGCCACATGCGTCGACGAATCGCGTTAATAGGTGTGTCCCTACCCTTACTGATGCAGACCTGTAGAAATGAGGTACCACCAGTACCATACATAATAGGTTTAAGCTGAGATTCCCTCATACGAGTGCTTACGACCATTAAAAGTCTCCTGGTTTTAACATAGGCATTTGACTGTAAGCTGCATTAGTCAAATGGAGGCTGGATTCCAAATGATTTGAATGAATCAATCTGTTTCCTTTCATCTTTGTCTAAGCATGTTTCGTTCCGATCGATTAAAGTGAACTTAGTTGATTGAATTCAATGGTGGTTTCTGCTTTTTGAAGACAATCACGGCCATGATGGAGTTACAACAGGGGAATATTTGATGGGAAGTTGTTGTCTGTGCGTCAGCGAGGCTGTATTTTGGTGGGGACATTGCTGATGTTGTTGAACGAATGATGAATAAAAAGATCTGATGAATGAAGAAAACTTCCAATATGGAATGAAGGAGATTTCATACATGGTGTGCCGAGTGCACTGAGAATTTTGAAAAATACTTGTAAGAGAGCCCCCATAAATGATGAACAATACTTATTCAATTTATTGTCCCGAGATTCAGCCAATCGGAAGAGAAGCCTCGTAAAAGATGTTGTCTGCTTCTGCGCGATGTTTTGTAATGTACGTCTGCTCATTTAGAAAATGAAGACGAGTGTCATTTCCATGAAGATTGGATTGAAATGAATGGCAAATAAACCCAGAAACGAAGGTCGCTACTAATCCAAGGTGAACAGAACTGACATCCTGGTGACATCTTTTGAACAAACAATGATTGAACAAACAAACCCTCGACATTAAATATCACTTTAGAATATTGGGAAGAACAGAGTGCCATCGATATTCCATCAAGTTGATTCCAGGTTTTATAACTGCTCCACTTTCGCAAGAATGCCTTGGTCGTATGATTGATGAGACAGTAGTAATCCTAATCCCTGGGATGGGTGCCGCGGTGTGGGTGCAGGTCAGAAGGGGACATGTACCTTGGAAACAAAGACGACGCAGAGTGATTGCCGGAGGTTGGCGCCTGTATTTGTATTTGCATTTGGTTTTTCCGTCAGGGCCAAAGCCGCAGCATTATTGGCCCTGATACGGAAGAGGCCATCTCAAGCTACTCATGTTCCTCACTTGGATGGGGTCTTTTACTTGCCCTTGCAAAGGAACAAGGCACCACGGCTTACTGTCCCATGTCACGGACGTGAAGAGCCAGGGCTGGATTTATCCCACATGGCCCGGGCTGGATTCGAACCCGGGACCTGCCGCTTGCTGAGCGGATGTGATAACCACTTGGCTATCAGGGCTCCTCGGCGCCTGTCACCTCTAAGTTTCCACGTTCAAACTTTTGATCTCCGATCAAAACTTTGAACGTGTGGAACAGTCTTACACCTTAGTATTCCCAAGTCAACATTGCCAGCAGGGGTTAACTCAATTAGACCTACTTCAATACTGATCAAATCAAATATCTCATAAATTTCATCGCCACGGTCAGGTAATATTCACCCCAGGTCCCATTTGTCAAACGGTCAGAGTACACAGAAATTAGCTTCAGTAACTTTGCTAGGTTGGTTTGCGATAACCTCACCTCATGACAGTATGTAAACAACATAACGTAATATAATGTCAGATGAGAATAAAGACCAGCCTCTCCTTGTGATTAGAACTTGGATTTTAGATATTGAATAAAGTGCTAAGCGCCAAAAATGGCGTTATTAGCTCTATAGACAACATTGGTGTATCTAATGTATACAGCAGGAGGAAACTGGAGTGCCCAGAAAAAACCTAGAGTCACTGTCAAAGAGAGTCGCCCTCTCTGTCACATGAAGCGCCCCCTGGTGGTGATACTGATTTTTTGTGCTACGTCGAAGGGCCGTATGCTAGGGTCGGACTTTTAGCCACACTTTCATTAAAGTCTGACTTTTCTCAATGCTTCAAGTGTGCTATGTCTAAGGACCGTATGCTAGGGTCGGACTTTCAGCCAGACTCATGTTCATTAAAGTCTGACTTTTCTCAATGCTTCGAGCGTAGAGAAAGTCCAACTTCAGCTGTACTTTAGGTTAAAGTCCAATCCAAGCACACGGCCCTAAGATCATTCCAAAACAAGAAGACCTACATCCTTGCACCCAGGGTCTTCACAACCATTCCCTTCTTGCGCTTGGTTGAGGGAGGGGTATGAAAATGACCTGAGATTCTCACAATGAAAGACTGGGGTGTTTCCAAGTTCTCAACCTAATACCCCCGACTTCGCTGAAGGAGTGCAGACATACTGAATGTCAAATGTAAGCTCCAGACGATACTGCAATCAGCTTTGAAGACCAACTTCACCAAAGAGTGGCCGACAAAGTACACCACTTACAGAACTATTTATGTCATAAATCGGCCATTTTATTTGATGGAGATTTAAAACCACATTTCATATCCTGAGGTTTATGCGAGGCGGATTTTCATCATAAGTACGGTAAGGTTTTTCATAGTTTATGATGTGGTATTAACAAGGGTTTTGGGATGACAGAAGGCCCGTAATGCCGTCCATATTGTGCCCCTTGAGTGACGACTGAGCAGGTTTTAGTTTTATTATTCTGATGAGGAATAATGGAAGGATCGGCGATGACGTACGTATCGTGCCAATTTAAGTCGGATAAAAACCGTTTGATCATGAGTATGGCACTACCCTGAGAGGGGATCAGGAAGTTTTTGCAACGACCCGGTTTACCTACGACAACGTTTCGTGAGAATTCCTTCCTTTGATGAAGCTGACTCGAACAACAGAGTCCTTACAAATGATGTCACAAGTCGCCATGCTGGAGAACACATGCTGCAGAGGCGCAGCGAAATGAGCCGATCATGCCCCAATGATGGTACGTCAAACAATGGCCTGGCGCACTTCACGCAAGTCACGTCACAGTCGGCTCACACCTCTGCGCCCTGTGTCCTCCAGAATGGCCGCCAGGATGACGTCATTGCAAGGCCTCTTTTGGTCATTCATCGCAAAACCTATTCCTGCACCCAGGTTCTTTACAACCACTCCCCTCCTTCACGACCGTAAATGACGTCAGTTCTTAGGATCAGGATGCACTAAACATTGTCGCAACTAAGCCGTTACAAAAACTCACGATGATCATCCCTACGGTTACATTTTCTGGCCAGTCAATGGCACGACGCTTATGTTCTTGCGATGCAGTCCTGACATAAATAAATAAGATATTCGTCAAAGAAACAACGCTATAAGAGCACAATGGTACTTCAGTGGTAAGTCAACGACAATTTTGTACGAGTGTAGCGGGATTTTCATGTTTCACTCCGTGACAAACAACTTGATTTATCTCCAGAAACATCGCCATGGCAACAACAATACTTCCATTCCTAAATACAATAATGGCCAGCGAATGGGCCAATGATAGGATCCAAAACGGTCAAATTGGCCCTTTGTGGTACGACAAGTATTATGCATGAGAAGAAATGGTATTTGGTGATTGGAGGTATCCTACCAGTGAAAGGAAGTTTATGGTAGAGAGAACGCAATTTGTTGATGTTTCAGAAACATTGGTCAGAACAGACTTGAAAAATATCCTATTTGGGTACATTGATGTGGAAACTGAGCGATGAGGACTTATTTTGGTATAAATAGCAGGCAAAAGGGAAATGATGACGGTAAAGTGGCCTATCCACCTCCAATATTATTGCACAATATGAGGATCAAAATGGGCAATATTATTGCCAATCTTTCTTCCATCCATTATGTGAGAAGTACATGACACCCATTTTGGGCCCCATATTGTGCAATACATGTAATTATGGTTTCCGATCTCAAGATCGGAAACCATATTGTGTTTGGTCATGGTGTCTGTCTGTCTGTGTGTGTGTGTGTCTGTGTGTGTGTGTGTGTATCTGTCTGTTCAGTCTGTCACACCTGTAACTTTGTTCCTGCAAGAGCTACAGACCTGGAAATGTGACCTACCCCCAGGTTTCATGACCTGAGCTACAAGATGGAATGAAAATTTCCAGTCTCCGATACCTGGTTCATGGTGAAATTGACATATCAAAAGTTGAGATTTTGTCTGTCACACTTTTGTTTCTTGAATAACTTGTCTCCGACGCCAGGTAGAGCACTAGCAACAAGTTCCTTCCCTATGTTTATGGCCCTTGGCAAGATACTGGCATCAACAAATTTATTCTCCAGTGTCAGCATCATAATGATATTGATATATCAAATTTGATATTTTGACATATCGGGAGATCTGCCACAGTAAGTGACTTGAAACTGGTATCACAACATCATTGCTCATCCACGGATGTTATTGCAACTGAAATTTTCAGTTTGCACCTGCTCGGTCGCATGATATTTGCTGATATCGTGGTGAGATTTGATATTCAAATTTGATAACATGACATAAGTCAGAATCTGGTGATGGTAGAGACCTAAAACCTTCACCTACACCTAGGTTATCAAGGATGAGCTTTCAGATTACGCAATGACCTTGAAGGTCAGAGGTCAAGGTCAAGGTCAAACAGTTCTTAAGCGCAAATCTCCTCGGAATTTCAGGAAAAAACGAATTAGAAGCCTGAATTTACCATCCCCGATAGGTTTAATCAGGGATCCTGTCCCAGTTATGCAATACTTCTCAAGGTCAGAGGTCAAGGTCACAGCCAACCATCACAAATAACATGAGACAGAACCTGGTGATGGTGGAAGCCTAAAACCTTCATCTACACCTAGGTTATCAAGGATGAGCTTTCAGATTACACAATGACCTTGAAGGTCAGAGGTCAAGGTCAAGGTCAAACAGTTCTAAAGTGCAAATCTACTCAGAATTTCAGGGGAAAACTAAATAGAAGCCTGCATTAACCATCCCCTATTGGTTTAATCAAGGATCCCTGTTCCAGTTACGCAATACTTCTCAAGGTCAGAGGTCAAGGTCACAGATAACTAGCTCTAGAGTAGTTAACTTCTCATCGGAAACCATTGACATCGCTCCGATGTCCTTCTCTTGTTAACAATGCCTTGAGGCTGCAATCACACAGAGCTACATGCTACATGGACACGCTAGTTAACAGTGGCTTCACCAAGGGCTCGCAATTGTCAAGCCACTGTTAACTGCGAGAGTATGGAAATATTCCAATCGAACACTGTCAGTGGATAGTACTGCTTTTTCCCATTTGAGGAGAGCAACAACAGAGACCTTGTCATCGATGGCACAGAGTTAAATCATCGTTGAGTACACTTTGACGAGGAGATAAACTCGTGGTCACGATATCCGCATCCGAATCAATCTCACTCAGCCATTATTTACTCACAGCGGCCACCAAGGTCGGACCTCGCCACCGATTCCATTACTGGAATCAATCACGGTAAAAGTTTACCGTTGGTTTATGAATGATTTACAGCGATATCGGCTGATTGGTCATAACGTTTCGTTAGGATCTTTGCCATGGTCGACCGTTTATTGGGTATAGGGCAATGATTCGTTAGCGTCCCCGGAGATATGGTAATGAGGACTGACGAGTAGACGGGGTCAAGGTCATCTGTCGACGGCAAGATAACTCGATGAGGAGCATTCACAGACAATCAAAGTTCGTAAAGACTGCCTAAAGTGGATGAGACATGCTAGACGCTAGGGTGTCCTCCTCAGGGGCGGATCCACAATTTCGGAAAAGAGGGGGTGCACTGTGCAAGAAACATTGAAATCTGCGGTGAATTTCAATGATTTGCTCCAAATTTCCGAATTTCAGGGTCAATTTTACATATTTGTTGGCTGAAAGGGGGGCAGGCGCCAGGTGTGGCCCCCTTGGAGCCACGCCTGCTCCATGCGAGTTTCTCAGGCAAATTGACTTTCAATGGGCAATTCACCATTCTTGGTTTCCTTTTGGCTTATTCCTTTTGACTAGCAACGCAAAGGGAGCCACGCAAAGGACTGCCCATAGTTTCCTATGGCCACCTACCCATAGAGAGCAAACTTGCATGAGGAAGCTCCCATGTGAAGCAGTGCATTCAGTACCGATTCTCTTTCAAGATACAGTTTTCACAGAATTGTATACTGAACCTCTCACCACCTCAAAATACTACCTCAGACCAATTTGAAGAACCAGATGATATCGAATGCCTACTTCAAACACCATGCCATACCAACCAGGACACTGTCCCTCCATCTTGGACGTGTCAGAACCATGACAACTCACCAGACGTGGCGATTCACCTTAACACCGGCTGGTAATCCATCAGAATTCCACTGACACTCTCACAAAAGAAGCTGGTTAATTCACTTCATCAGCTTCTTGGTCTGTCTCCCATGAGATTAGAGACTGACAGCGAGTGAGTGGAACGTTTAAAGATGTACTCATCACCTTAAGACTCAAGATTACTTCAGTTAGAAGTCTTCACTGGAGGTTCAGAGTCCATTAGCTAATACAACCAAGAACGGCAGACGTCATCTCAACTCTGAAGGCTGTAGGATGTAGGTCTATTCCACGGGCGGATCCAGGATTTCGGGAAAGAGGGGGTTGCACTATGCTAGAAACATTGAAATCTGCGGTGAATTTCAATGATTTGTTCCAAATTCCAGAATTTCACGGTTGATTTTACAGATTTGTTGGCCGAAAGACGAGGTGCGCGCCGGGTGCACTCCCTGGATCCGCGCCTGTATTCGTCAGAACAAAATCTTTTTCAACAGAAATGAATGACTTACGTAAGCCTAGCCATCAGAACAATAACCACTTCCAACATAAGGCTCTCACAACTGCACTGGCATCTCTACAATGTTTTTCAACAGAGCACTTTGACTATACTTATCATAACCACCACAAGCACTGATTGCATCAATTCTGACTTAACACCGGGTCATTGATTGAAAAATCTTGCAGGATAGAATTAGCAATCGGTAGAACATTACCAGCGAACACTTTCATGTAGAAAAACAAAGCCGGAGCTGATTCACAGCGCTAATCAACCACCGAGAAGTTGCCATGGCGAACATGCAGCTTTCTCGGAACCATTCATCATGGCTTTTTGTACCATTCGTTCTAATCAGGCAGGCAGTCCTTTAGCGATGCAGGCGCCATTTTTTAGAATTTGCAGATTTGGCTACGTAGCTTTGTTCAGTTGGTCGAAAAGCAGTGTTGGCTGATTGTGTTTTTATGTTGTTGGACTTTATTGCCAGTAGGTGGCAGCACTGGACGAGCAGTCCTAAACAACGCATTCGTCTCAAATATAAACTGACATGGGAGCACACAACAGATCTTTTTGGCAGCAACTAATCCATGGTGGCCAAAAGTTTCCCATTTCCCATTGATAACAGTTGAGTAAACTGATGACCAGTGATGATCACCTGCGACAAGCGTCTGCTTTTGCTGGAGCAGGTCACAAATGGTTAATCTGTCCTCGCACTTCGTTTCACAGACTGACTGACATTTTTTCTCGCAGTTTGATGAAAAAGACTCAAAATATGATATTCAACTCAGTCTATGATTGACAGTTAAGATGTTATTAAACCTGACGAGATGATATAGCCCCACGTGCCTTCAGGAGTTGGACTGACACGAGATTTTAATATTGCAGACAGCCTGAATCCATCGGGAAATAAAAATATAACCGATTCATTAACCAACCTTGAATTTTATTATCAAGAATTTCAAAAGATGAAAATTTCAATTTTCAATTCTGTTTCACCTTCAATGTCCTGATTCTGCTGTCCATTATACATCACAATGTACATAACTTGAACGCCCATATAGCTTGAAATCAAAGAGAGCTCAATTTTAATCCAGGTTAAAGGTGCAGTTTGTTCATTGATATTATCATGTTCCTAAGTAATTTGCAGGTCACATGTTCGGGGTTCTTTTTTGAATCGTACCTGTATCGAACCAGAGCAGAGGTTGATTATGACGTCACTTTTTGACCCACAGTCCACCATGCTGACGACGTCAAGGACAAAAATCACGCCAATTCCTTTTTGACAATCAATCATTCCTTTGTGGTGGAGTTTCTTACCAATCCCAACACGCTGGAACGAGCAATTAAACCTAATTAATAAAAGGTTAACTGCTCTGCTAATTAGAGTTAATTGACAAAAACGTCATGTCCACACTAATGGGATTGACCTCAGGGGAAGCTTTACATCAAAGCCAGGGATGACCCGAGGTTTTTACCAATCGAGAACGGCATGCTTGGATAAAGAAGACAGCTTTATTGACCTTGTGTAGTTGTGGATGCATTATTCTCAGATTCAACCATGAAGACACCGGGATCCTCGATCCCACACAAAGCAGATTGATGGTTCTTTTTCCCATTTTCTCTTGCCACTGGTCTCCCATGCACGCAAGCTCTAAAAAAACTCAAATCTCGTGCAGACAGTCACTATCTTAAGATACATTCAGACATTAAACAATAGCCATGTTCATTTCCGCTAGTAGCTTGTCAATTTCCTATTTCTGAAAGCGACACGCAAATTAGATCTTTCCATCAGTTGTTGTTGCTAGTTCAGGTGAGACTGGTAATCATCAGTAATGGAAGAGACTAGCATTTAGAAATATGAACCGCAATTAGAAATATGTCTTGTATCGTTGTTTGTAGAATTACCGATGCTCAACGAAGCTTTCTATTGCCTATGAACGGAGGTTTGTTGTGATGTGAGCATCAACCAAGCGTGGTTGTTGCTAAAACAGAAATTGTACACAGCTGATTGGATGGGAGGATGAAAACGCCAGCTTCGTAGAGAAAGAAGATGAGAGATGTTGCAGCCATTTTGTGTGATAACTGTTGAAAGCCAGCAATAGCACACCACCCTGTTTCTAAGAAAGGTGTCCACCAAAAAAGCAGGTTGGATGGCACGACCAACAGATGAGCCCGTGACCCGTCACTTCTGGTCACATGACCTCCTGGGCAGTTGCCCGTGTGCAAGAAAGTCTGGTTGTGTGAGACTACCAAAGGATGTGTCACAATGTGTCTGTGTACAATGACAAAACAAGAACAAGAGAAGAGCTCGGAGTGGCCTGCCAAAGCACGTCACAAAATACACCCTCACTTCGATGATAAAAAAAGCATTGTCAACGTTCAATGGACTTTACGATTTCTCAAGTTAAAAAGTCTACCCATAAAAAATGCTAAGAAAGAGTGAAGATTATACACTGAGTTCTTTTGATAACCACGTAAAATTATAATTCTGCATCTTAAGTTCCTCATATGAAAATCAAATGGTTTTGTCTTTGAACTGTGTGCAAGAATCCCAAAGATGTGATTATATTGTAGAATATTGTATTTCAAATATAACCCAGTTGCCGTGCTCACTTTGAGCATGAAGGAATATTGAAAGATGATGCTGAGAGTACCTTGATGTTTCCAGACGAGGGTTCTCCCGAGACCGCCACACAATTGAACACGATCCTCCCCGCGGGGGTAACGCAGTCATGATGAATGTCTCTTCGTGTTTCTAGAGGCGTTTCCGTGACGCTGGTCATGTTTGGAATGACTCTGTGGGGTATAGACTCTGCGTGTGTGTAAGATCTGACAGGTTGTGTGTTATTGTTGTAGTACGTTTTCCATTCGAGGTTCTCACGTGATTGTTGTAGCAGTTTCCAAACAGGTTGTGGTGCTATTGTTGGAGCAGGTTGCAGTATGATTGCTCACGTGACCTGCAGAAAAGCCATGCAACCAAAAATACTGCCTGCAGTGGTGACCAGTGCAGGCGCAGATACAGGGGGGGGTTGCACTCGGAGCACGCCCCCTCTTATTTTGGAAAATTCTCTTGAGTGTGACCGAGAAATCGTCAAAATTAACGAGGCTTCTGATGTGAATGGCCTGGACGCGCCCCCTCTTTTGACAGATCGTAGATCTGCCCCTGCAGTGGGACATGTTTCATTGCCATAATAGTGCTATTTTTTTACTAGCTGTTACCTCAAGTAAACATACCCCCACTGATTGCGACAAAACAAACTGACGAAATGCTTGGTGGATGTGGTCAGGACAATTTGATGGTGCATCATAGTGTATCCTGACGTCCAGCCCTCATGCTACATTACAACGTCAATGGTGTCTCCGTCATCATAGTGTATCCTGACGTCCAGCCCTCATGCTACGTTATAACGTCAATGGTGTCTCGTCGAAAATTCGTCCAGTCTCAGATGGCAGATGATTTCAATCAAACGGCGCCTTGTTTGCGGAAAGATTGAACAACCTGACTGATGCTACTGATGATCGACAAACCCTGTCCCCCAACAGCTCTATGTCAATAGATCTGAATTACCCGAGGAGTACGGCGTATTGGATGGTATTATGTGATATTCTTGACATGGAAATGATGATGAACTTCATTATCAGGTGATAGTTTTTTGCTGTTATCAGACAGAATGAGTTTCATTTTTTTCTGAGCCTGTTTTCCCGGGATTGGGGCTTACAAAAACAGATCCAGGGGCCTCACGTTGCCCTCGCAACTTAGAGAGCACGCATAATTGTCAAACTGCATACTTGTTCACTCGCCTAACAATAGATTTGCATGCTTCCTAAAAGTTACGCGGACTTTGCTAGAGCGGGTCGCATGTTTTTGGTTCAAGGTCGAACTGAGACAGAATTTGGAGAGGAATGTGCACAAGAGTTAATGAAGGATCTCACCAAGACTTTAACATGAATCACGCCGAAAGACAAGTTGGCAGAAGATACCTTAAAAGCATCCAAGCTTTCACGTTATCTCACCATAATTGGACTAATGACTGCTTTCAACATAAGATAGAGGACTCACTCAAAGATTATCATGTGCTAATAAACCCACAGGCACTTTAGAAGAGAATCTCTAACTATGGTTTATTATGTCGGGATTTTCTCTGTTTTTTGGCTTCAAATCGATCTTATTGGCTGATGGGGAAAAAGTCACGTCAGGGTATTTAGTCAGTAGTGTCTTCTGATAGGACAGAGTGCGCCTAACTTCGCTGGCGGTGGATTACATATTTTTCTCCTGGTGTCTTAGGCAACCTTAGGAATTTTCAATCTGTTTCTTGCATGGAAAACGAGCCAGCGCTTTATGTCCAACAAATCCTCTACAAGATCTAACTGGTTTCCACAAGAAAACATTGTTTAATGAACTCATCTCCTAATGACTGTATTCCCAGACATCTTAACGAATAATTAGTAGCTTACACGTGATTGATTTAATTAAGTGAGTTAATGTTGCCTTAAGGTATGAATGATCTCTTCCTTTTAATCAGGAAAGAGACCATGTCTGCTCCCGGCATTCTTAATGAACTTGTAGACAATCGTATGTAGAGTATGAGCCCTTTAACCCTTCATAACATCGGTGATTTGTCAATTCTGCAAACTTTCCAAAGGGATGGCTATGATGATGGGGCAGTGACAGCGGGGCTGTGGTGGTGGGGCGTGTGATGATGGGGGCAGTGACAGCGGGGGCAGTGACGGTGGCGCGTGTGATGGTGGGGGATACGGGGCTGTGATGGCTGAGTCCGCGATGGCAGGGCCTAGATGTGATGAAGGGTTGAATTATCATCGTTTCAACTTGTCAGTCATTGGGATGCAATTCAAACTCATCATATACAGACATATATGAAATTTCGCGGCCAGACCGTAGCGTCAAGAGGAAGCACCCATCTTGCTCTTCGCACCCTTAATCACCCCATCGACGTGATTTCCGTCTTTACATAGTCCGATTCGTTTATATCCGTATTTACACGATTCTCCCGCTCCTAAATATGGTATCGCCATGGTGATGACAAATTTGCAGCCTCAGATATTTGTCGCGGCAAAGCCTGGACACGGAGCGAAGAAATCACAGTCTTTGTCTCATCTTATGAGGTCTTGATTGATTGGGCGAACAGGCACAACAGCCGGAGGGGGTTGCCGTGACATCAATATGGCCGGCCTCTTCAAATTTGTGTCCAATTAGAGGAAACGACATGAAAGCGGATCGTGGAGCCATGGTGGTGTAGCGTCATTTATCTCTCAAGCAGTCAGGAGCCCCAGGTTCAATTTTTTTTCTGTTTTTGATTAGATGGCAACAGGATCTAAAAGGGTTAAACACCACAAGAGTGGATTCTCATCACGTCTCCTCACCTACCTAGAGTCCCTCACAACCCGACACACCACACTTAACCACTTCAACATATGCGTCTTCCTCTTTTTTCCCATTCTTGTCAGTTTCGCTCAGAATTACCCGGTTAAGTAGCAGTCGCTCTGAGGTGATGAAAAGCACGAATAGAATGACAAGACAGCGATAATTTTAAGAAAGATGTCCGCCCACACACGCGGGATGATGAACAGCGATGCTGAAAGAACATTGTCACTGATCCTTTTGTCATTTGACTTTAAGGTTCTGCCGATATGTATGTTCCAGGTAAACAGTTTTTCACGTTTCCAACTCCGTATCATCGATGAATGCAGAGACCGTGAAGAGCCAGGGATGCTGAGGGTTACAATGTATCCATTGAACTGCCTCCCACGTAAGATCTGTGGATATGTAAACAAAAATCTGACCAATTCACTTTAATCATCCAAAGATATCAAGAATGAATAGAGGATAATAACCCTTTCACCGTCCCTCCAAGGACCCGAGAGAGTCTGCTTTGTCGGGACATTCAGTAAAATGAGATTCGGTACAGAAATCCGTATAGAGCGTCTTTCTTTCTGTCCCCAGGAAGTTCCATTCTAAAGATGTAACAATATATTATCAGAGATATAGAGTGAAACAATATATTATCAGGGATATAGAGTGAAACAATATATTATCAGAGATATAGAGTGAAACAATATATTATCAGAGATATAGAGTGAAACAATATATTATCAGAGATATAGAGTGAAACAATATATTATCAGAGATATAGAGTGAAACAATATATTATCAGAGATATAGAGTGAAACAATATATTATCAGAGATATAGAGTGAAACAATATATTATCAGAGATATAGAGTGTAACAATATATTATCAGAGATATAGAGTGAAACAATATATTATCAGAGATATAGAGTGAAACAATATATTATCAGAGATATAGAGTGAAACAATATATTATCAGAGATATAGAGTGAAACAATATCAAGTGAACTTGGATCAATAAAGAAAGTGAAGGAAGCTACATCTATACAGTAGTACCTTTATTAAGTGGTGCACAATCCTATCGTTCTGCATTTTCCAAAATATCTTTGAGAGAATCTTCTCCGGTGGTACATTTTGGCCCTGATTTTCCAGAGACCACCCTTCATGATTCAAGGATGTCAACCTCCGAGACACTGCAGGAAACTATTCAGCAAAGTATGGTACTAACCCTATTAAGTGGTGCTCGACCAGAGTTGGAAGCAACCCGCAACATCCTTGAGAGAATTTTTCAGTTAATGTGCCTTTTGTTGTGCTAAGTTTTGACCTTTGAACTTGACTTCCTCAGATATGTCTTTCAAGGTCATCATCTGACCTTGACTTCCTCAGATACGTCTTTCAAGGTCATCATTTGACCTTGGTTTCCTCAAATGTGCCTTTCAAGGTCATCTTTTAACCTTTGACCTTGGTTTCCTTGGATATGCCTTTCAAGGACATCATTCCTGACCTGAACTACAATGAGCCTTTGCTTCTGTAGATTCCATCGTATTGTGTAGCCTAACCCTCGGCTAATATCTTATTGATGTTACGAAGAATTCGGTGCCTGAAGCCACAGCATGATCAAACATTGTAGAAGACACTTAAGTGAAACACTATCAGGCATCTTCGCTTTTAATGGATGAAGATGGTGGGCTCTTCAACTGTTTGGAATGATTCCAGTTTTTACACAATACCTCATACAGATGGGAAGTGAGGCAAAATATAGAGGATCAGGTTGATTGGGTGAGAACAAGAGGTATATGGAGTCAGGGCTCAGCTGAGAAATGTTGGCAACAAAAGGAACAATAGAAGCAGTCAGTTGGGCTTATCGCCAAAAGATGGCAGCAAAGTTCTACCAGACCAATACAACAGAAAAATTCTCCTGATTGGTGCTTAGTCAACCATGAATGGGTCTGCTAGGCATTGAATTGGACGGCAGCGACTCCTATTGGTCAATTCACTGACAGCTCCTGTTGGCCACCATAGGTGTCGCTGCCATAGAAATTTATTGAAATCCATTCAGGTTACGGTCCCATGTCAACTTTGTATGGAATGGAATAGTATTGTTTGGGACTGCTTGCACAGTGCTGCCACCTAAGGGCAATGAAGTTCATCAACCAACTTTCAAGCAGAACCTCGGCTCTGTATGCATCCCTCTCTCAGTAATGCCATTTACATACATTAGCTTTCTCTTCTCGGAGGCATTTTCATTTTTCGCTGATGGCATTTACGACTGCTAACGACGCTGTGACCATTAGCACTGTCGATTACACGTGTAGCTCCTTCTCTTCAGGACCATTACACCTTCATTATCAAACATCTGTCAATGGCAGGTATGCTCCACGCATACTTACTGCAGGAATGGTAACACGATGGTATTTGATGGGAAATCCTGCTTGTGTCCATGAGCAAGGCACCTTTTAAAGGGTCACGGTATTGCCACATTTTGTCCACAGTCGGCGCCACTGGTGGTGATTGCATCATTCTCCAATACCGTACATGTAGTTTGCCTTCCACCCCAGTGTTGGAGAAGGAATGATTTATAAAGGTGCCCACAGGTCGACATTGCGTCTTGAAGCAACTCGCGGCAACTAGCTTTCCGGCGATGGAAGCAACTCGGAGTGACTGATCAGTTGCTGATTTTGTCAACCTGAGCGCGCTTATGTCGCCGAGCAACAGCCAGATGCATCATGAGTGTGCTGTTCGAGGTATAACTGCCAGTTGCTCCGAGTTCCTCTCAATCGCTGAAATGTCGACCTGCGCATGGTGGTTTTTTGATCTGCGACGGATCCGTCGAGTTGCTTCAAGACGCAATGTACACCTGTGGGCACCTTAATGCAATGCATACTTGGATACTCTACGTGAAACCACACAAAGAATGGGCGTACCGTGACCAGGGATGAAACCCGGACCCTCAGAGGGGACAGGTTCTGACGTTTCCCTGCATCATTCTAAGAGCCTAAACTTCATCCCCGAATCCCTAATTTCGCTCTTCCTCTTCCTAATATTACCATACGAACAAAAAAGAGAAATCGTTAAATAGCTTTCCACGCCACAAGAGAGACGATTTCGCGTGATTTAACATTTAAGTTTTCTCGATCGAGTAATTAGCACGAGACGTTGTGAGGAATTCGAAGTGAAAAGAGATTGCTTGCCATGTGAAAGTGACATGTGTTCCATTTAGCATAATCCATTATCAAGATTATGGCTCTGAAATGTACATAAGACGTTGTGGGTGGCAAGATTACAAGGGATGGAGCACTCAGGCAAGTGATAAATCAAGGAGGACTTAGCAAATTTTGAACCCTCCCAAAGGGGGGGGGGATCCACGATTTTGGAAAGGAGGGGACGCACTGGGCTAGAAACATTGAAATCTGTGATGAATTTCAATGATTTGCTACTTTAAGAATTTCACGGTCAATTTTACAGATTTGTTGGCAGAAAGGGGGCGTGCGCCGGATTGGCCCCCCTTGGATCCACGCCTGCCTCCTTTTGTTCTTTACAATTCTTCCTATAGATGAGTTGCAGAAATTGAATTAGGTCATCGTCACAGCAACCCCACCAAAGCCAAACCAGACGTCATAATGCCATTTCGCCTGAACAAACGAATCAAAAGACGTGGTCCAACAATGCAGTGGTCAAAACGGCATTATGACGTACGGTTTGCCTTTGACCTAATTTCTGCAACTAATCTATACAGCCCCCAAAACAGCCTTGCCGTCAGAGCCTAATGTCAGGTACCATGTTTCCGCTCCGCCATTCCAGGGTTTACAACCTTCCGCATCGCCGGACGTCCCTATTACATCAGCGGATCATCCAGGTTGTTGAGTATTCAAAAGAATTGCGGAGATAAAGATCCGGAAAGGATCGAATCATTTTCCCCAACGGGACGCTCGCTCATCGAGATGACCTGCATACTAATGCATCACTCTAATCAGGAACAGAAGGTCGTCAAGCACGCTGATGTACGAGGGAATTTCCTAATGGTAAGGTAAATTCTGAATTAGTTTGCAACGGCAGGCAATGTTTCACGGAGGAAGTTGGATGATGTGTGGAGTTGGAGCAGGCTAAAGGAATGATTTTCAAAATGGTTCGCAACGCTGGGTCGGAACAAGCTAAACGAATGATTTTCAAAATGGTTTGCAAGAGGAGTGTGGACTTGTAAGTTGTTTGATGATGAGCATTGAATTAGACATGGCCTGTCAGCAGGGAAAAGTGTGATCCGCATACCCAGGCCCCCCCCCCCTGCCCCCCATGGGTTAGGTCTAGGTGTTTGTGCCGTAGAAATTTATTGACAAGAGCAACGTAGTACGTTGCTGTTGTCAATAAATTTTATGCCCCCCCCCCGACCTTTGGGGTCAGGTACATAAACACCATTCAGGTTCGCGGTCCCATGTCAATTTCTCATTGAAAGGAATTGTATTGTTCAAAACTGCCAGTGTAAACTGCCACCTATTGACACTGAAGTCCATAAATTAGTTTTAAACACCCCAGTATTTGTTCAAGCGTGTCCCTTTAAGGGTCTTTACTTCATGACCTTTACAGCCTTTGAAACTTTTGTTGACATAACGTAATTTCCATTGATTTGTTAAGGAAATGAACATTCCGCTCGCCATTGATTATTGTATTCGAGTCTATCTATAGCGTAAACAGGTAGTACTACAATTACTATTAGACTCCCAGGATCGTAAAAGATCTTGTTTCAAACTCACTGCTGCAGACTGATTTCAGCGAGTTTTTTGGTGGCGAACAAGAGGACTATGTGGCAGTGACTCAGCTGTCATTTTGCCACCAACATTTCACCAGTTAGGCTCCATAACTAGACATTAACTCCTGTACATTTACTCACAATAGTTACCCAGGATGTAGCTGCTGCTGCAGAAATTACAACAAGGTTTTTAGCTCAAGAACAAGAGGTCTCTGTGCCAGTTTCTCAGCTGCCACTTGCCTCCAAAATTTCACCAGTTAGCCATATACTTGTAGTTGCTCATTCAATGAAAAGTTTGATAGGTAGTGCAGGTTTTCTCCGGGCACTGCCGTCCATATATTCACCAAATATCTACAGAGCCATATTTGGCACTTGGCTCTAAACTCAACCACAACAATGTATCCCGGTAGAGACACAGGACTCATTTCTTAGCCCAACACCACCTTGTGATGTTTCACGATTCTCTGGGGCTGCGAAATGCGAGAAATTAAATCCATCCCAACCCAACGCGAATAAGTCAAGCTCAGAATTCGGTAATGAATTAGTCAGAGTTGGTCTGGCATTTACCCAAATGGCACATTTATAACAATTTACAGCCCCGTAAATGAGGCTGTACTACTGGGATATCATTGTATTAGTTTACATTTGGCATGTCAGGATGGATGTGACGTGACGTCCATTCTAAATCACCCACAATGGTAACACCGTGCACGAGGTGTTCACTTTGGTAATTTGCTGACTAACAACATTCATTTGGCAATGTGGTGACGAGTGCAGGTGTGCTATTCTGAAATTGATATTGGACCGAAAATACTATTCCTTTCAATAAGAAATTGACGTTTGTATTAGATTTTTCCGTCAGGGCTGAAACCAAAACATTATTGGCCCCGGTAAGTACGGAGGAGGCCATCTCAAGCTACTCATTTCCTCACTTGGATCTTTTACTTGCCCTTGCAAAGGCACAAGGTAGCCTATAAGGCACCATGGCTTACTGTCCTATGCGACGGATGTGAAGAGCCAGGGATGATTTTTCCCATATGGCCCGGGCTAGATTCGAACTTGGGACCTTCCGCTTGCCAAGCAGATGTGATAATCACTAGGCTATCAAGAAATAGACATGGGACCAGTACAGTAGTAGATTCCGTCCCCAGACATGCAGCCAAACAGCAGCATTTACAACATGAGTAGAAGCTGACAGATGCACAGACACAACCCGCTGACCGACATAATCTGGTACATCATCAAATTCACAGCCGGCTGCCGGCACATGTGATGAATATTCATAAGTTAGGAATTATGGGTAATAACGTTGCTGGATGTCATCGGATGCCAACGTGATGCTGTTTACGACAACGCTACCAAAGCAGACGTGATGAGAGCACATTTTGTATGACACATCGTGCTGTCAAAGATCTGACATAATAATTTCCACAGTGACAGCTGCACAGGTGTAAGATCAGCAGCCGGTAAGGACTGACGACAATGTTGGATAAAATAACAGATGTGACAAGCCGCAATGTGGATCCAATCCTTACGGGATTGGTTCTTTCCGACAGGGGTTCAAATGCAGCTGGTCTGTGGCCTTTTTCATTTGTCACCACATTTCTAGTCACAAAGCTAAAGTCTCTTCAGAAACCTTTCAGATGAACTCAAAGAGCAGCTCATTCACCACATCATTAGATCCTTTCAGAACACAAAGTGGCGACAAAAGCTGGGAATGGGCACCCTCCCACAGCAGGGCTTTGGTCTCGTTCTTCTTGTGTGAGTGGATGAAGAGGAGCGAGGTAAAAACCCCTGCTGTGGGAGGATGGAATGGGAGACTTTCCTGCCGTTAGAGGCCACCTGTTAGCGGTCCTAGGACATCATAAAATTTGATGTCAGACGTAAACCATGGCATCCACGTCATTGTAGATGACGTCGTGGCGTGCTTCTTCCCTGTGACATCAAATTGTATGACGTTCTACGACTGCTAACTGCTGGTGGCCTCTGGTGGCAATAAAGTGTCCCACTGAACCCTTGACCACTGGGTTTTCAGCCCAACACTCAACCACTGGGTCAGTGAACTTCTGAAAGGCAGCATAATTTGTACATGTATTGCAGAGACACAGTGGAATGTGCCCCTCTGCGTTGTTATCGACAGCCGAGTTGCCTACGAAAGAGCTGAACAACCGGAGAAACTCTGACATGATGGAACGCCTTCCCTCAAACTATTAGGACAAAAAACAAATCAAGACAACCTTGCGTAATAATTGATAAACGTTGTGCAGCAAATGTCCTGATTGGCTTTCAATCTCGCAGACCAAGCGGAGTCGACCCGATATTGAATGCCGTTAGCTACACCTAATCCATTATGAAACAGATGTCACGTTCTCATAACCTGACGTGTTTGCGATAAATATGCACGACCTGTCAGATTTGGTATTTGTTTGACAGAAAAAGTGTGGTCGGTTCTCAACTTGATGCGGAATATGCGATTAAACGTCAAGAAAGTGGCCACAGCTGCCGGAGAGGATATGATGCACGAGGAAAGGGATTTGGGGAAAAAAGGACCCAAGATGCAAGGCGACCATTGTGTGGATTTTTGTTGCTATGCTGAGCTGTCATGTGATCAACTTAAGCCAATCAAATGCATGGACTTCTGTTTACAGTCAGAACAATGATGACCAGAAATCCCGCTGCTTCCAAACTAGTGACCTTGAGTCAGACAACCTGCTGCTGAGACTGACTGACCATTAGCTAAAGTCAAAACTGGCCTTTGACCGTCGATGTCAAGACAATCACCGTTACTAGGGTATCCCAGAATGCCTGGTAATGGAAACCCTCCTTGCCATAAAAGCAGACCCCAAACAAGTGTGATAAGGATTATTATCCTGACAATCCACCATAACCTAATAATGGCGAGTCATTGTCCTGGCGGCACTTAATTGCCGAACACTGTCATCCCACTGCCGGGGTGATTTCCACAGGGGACTAACAATACAACATGGACAAAATGCCTCCAGGTTCACACCGGGCAGAAAATATTGCCGCACCTTTGTGGCAATTTTGGAGAAACTTGGTACATGTAAAAGACTGACTTACTTGTTTTCAGTGTCATCACCATCTGCAGGGACTGCCTCCCCTAGCAACCAACTCAATATCGCCAAGGTTACTGCTAACATTGCGGTCACTAGGGAGCGAGGCCGGGTGTCCCAGAAAATGTTCACTGTATGAACAACAGCAGGAATAGTTCTGGGAAGTTCTGAGAACTGCCATGTAATAACAATTACGGTGAAGTGAGGGCCTTTATGCTTTGACACACACAGACAAGCAAAATAATGGCTTTGTAATACTTTTCTGAATAAATCAGTATAATGGTGTTGTGATTAGTTTCAACCGAAGGAGGGTCAACCCTTAATTCCTCCAAGGTCAACCAAACCCTTCTAATTCATTTTGTATGGTTTGGTTATGTAGGCCTTTAAATAAGTGTTAAAGCAGTGAAGTGTGAGTTTAGACCTATAGTTTATGGTCAGCGAGCTATGCATTCCAAATTAGGCAATACTCGCCACATTTACATAATTTCCTCGAGTTCGGACACAAATACATGTATAGCCTACATATGACAAGTTCGCCATAGGGACCCTTCACTGAGCAGTCCTCCCATATTTTCCCATTCCCAAACGTTTACGTCATTTATTAGTAGAGTTCAAAATACTTGTACGAAACTTACGAAAGGAGGACAAAACCTCTATAACCCATAGAACAAGGTCTATAATCAGTTCTCTTTGTACAACCTAACAACTGAAATTAGCTTTTGGAACAAAAATAAAAGAGCTAATCTTCTTGGTAAAATGCTTCAACAAACCCCCAGCAAGGGTCCAAGGGGTCAGATTTTATTGTTGTCATTAAAACCACTTTCCAAGGTAAAAGGCAGTACTAGTATCTCCACTCAAGATCAGAGGGGGTGCAGTCAACTGGGATAGGAGCCTTACTACTACACTACTGTGTACTTAGCAGTGTAACAAGAGCTATTCCTTCAAGAAAACGTACTCCCACCAATCACAAATGAGGTTACTGCAGGCAGGCAAGGAGATGTAGGAGGAAACTGGATTTCCGAGAAATTAACTTACTTGAGTCGGGCTTTCTCATTCTGTCTGATGTTGAAGTCTCGCTGTATCACCTCCAGAATCTTCTCACACTCTTCCTCGGAGAGATGTTGAAGGTCCAAATGTCGCCCCATCGCTTCGATCTGTTTTTTCCGTGCGTTGTTTTTGTCGGGGTTCTGCTGATCCACCGACGTTAATTTAAGCAGCCAATCCAGCGTGAATTGTTATCTGGAAAGATAATGGTTTCTCTCCGTTAGTTTTGGATAATTTCTCAAAAAAACTTTCATGGAACAGGTGTTTTACACCCGAGAGGAACTCCTGTGAAGTGTGAACACATCATGCTTTCGGAGACATGTTGGGTCACAGATTTCCCAATTGTGAATATTCACCTGCACGAAAGTCGCCATCATTTTCCAACATCCCGGAGAAAATTGCACGCCTATGAGAACCACCATGCCAAATTTACAGCTCATCCAACATCACAAAATATTCCACCTGTTGTGTCAAAGACAAGCAGTCAAGTGCACAAGGCCATATCATATGACTGTAATAGGACATTATGATGTAAAACCCTTGATTGGTTGAAGAGTTGTAATTATCCCCCACATTAATTGTCCCTTATTTATTGCTAAGCACCCTTAATAACTTTTGATACCCTCAGTGCAAAGTTGAGCCTGTTTTGTCAGAGGAAGGGGATTTCTTGGAATAATTAACTTGGTGACAATGCATGGAACAGTTTGGAGAGGAACTAGGCCCTTACGAGTTTATCAGTTTGGGGCTATAATCACATCTCAGTAATCACGACATTCTATTCCTCGAAAAAATGAACTCAGAACTGTACCAGTCCCAATTCAAAAGAACAAGCAAAGGGGGTTAATAATACCTAGGCCCTTTGGTACACTGACCCCCAGAGAACACATACTTGTATTTCCACATTGCTCAAACCCTTGTGTCCCATGTCCTTCAAATTGTACATGGTCACAAACAACCAAATCTTCTTTAAAGGATTACCATCAGGGCCATTACCTGGTAATATTATAGAAATATTATGCATGTAGTTATTAAAAGGCCTGGGCCTGGTATGGTGCGGGTATCTGTTCAGGGATATTTATGCCTGTTGTCAAATACTAATAGTTGATCAAATTTTCTCTGAATGCCAAATCAGGGCGCAAGGCATCTGTACAATAGCTGTGAAATGGAAGAATGTAGGGCTAAAGTTTAGAATTCCCGATCGGAAGTGACGTTACTCCAAGGCACACAAAGGAAATCCTATTGTACAATGCGGCTTATTCCGTCAATTGATGACCTTTTTTTGGGCACTGATCGGGAATTCTAAACTCGTTCCAAACTTTTTCCCCATTAATCCATGCCGTTTGACATAGCCCTATTTGATGAAACACT
This sequence comes from Notospermus geniculatus, assembly GCA_002633025.1. Taxonomy (NCBI): domain Eukaryota; kingdom Metazoa; phylum Nemertea; class Pilidiophora; order Heteronemertea; family Lineidae; genus Notospermus; species Notospermus geniculatus. Next base: position 436,447 of record NMRB01000166.1, read on the forward strand.
CTAATATCCCTGAGAAAATGCTCCCTCGCGGCCACAACGGTTATAATATTGCGTCAATGAAGAGAAATCTGTCCTGTCTTGATTTTGGTTTAAAACATCTAAGCGTTCCAACCACCCCTCCCCTCGCTCAAGGGAGCGTAGTTGAAGGATGAAGTGACCGCAGGCCTTCATTTTTCAAGATGGGTTTAAAAGTTCACAGTTTGTTTATAGAGGTTCATGTCGAATTCTATAACCAAACGATTGGTCACGCATGATTTCGATAAATAAATGCAAATGTTTTATGTGGCGAGGGTAGAATCTGAATCATCTTCACAACAAGTCTTGGTATTTCTGTGCATTTAGGAGGAGTCCTTCTTGTATAAAGATCCAAGATACCCCATATTAAAAAGACGACACCTTTAACCCACTTTTCAGAAATGTAGATTCAGATATTTGATTTGCTCAGAAGACAAAGCGCTTCCGCAAAACAAGTTCAATGATGCTTGACAATATTTTTGGCCATCTTTGCCATTTGCTCGACTCATTGCGATACTGTTTCTATGCTTTATTCTTCCCCTTTATGTACGAGTCGAACGAGGATCAAAATTGCACAATATCCACAGAAATACTTATCGGAAATAATGGAGGACTAAAAACTGACCAATTTAGAAAAGTGTTGCTTAATCGTTGATACAAAACAGACCGATATTGGAATATTACCGATGGTTTTTACAGCAACGATACAGAGTACATTGTATTAGTTATGCTGTATACTGCGTTGTGATGTCGGTGGTTCTGTTTCAAGATTATTAGGTAGGCCTTCAGGGAATACCTTTATTGTGTGGTAGCATGCAACCTGAGGAGGTGGATGAGTCAATCTACGACCACCATTTATACATTATTGACATCATAATGTAAAAGCGCTGCTCCACACGAGAGTTTTCTTGGGCAAGTACAAGTGCCAAATTCAAATAATTTCACAGTGCTGCTGAGGCTGTGCCTCAGTTTGAAAAGATAACACGATCGACTCTAGAACCTGCAGACTTTCCGAAGGATGCAACGTCATCCATTGGAGAAGAAAACCAGAGAACTACCATATGCAGTGACACATCTGAAGACAGAACGAACTGTGAGAAGTCGGCAAAGTAACTAATTAGGCCTTGGTATAGAAATTATTCAGGCAGTAGCGTCGGCAGACATGCCCAGATGAAACAGTCTGGTATTTTAAGAACCTGAAAAATTCTGCCAGTAATTCCACTCGTCTGTGTATGCTCATTTCCTCCAAGGCCTCCACGTTTATTGACACGCAGCCAAATATACTTCAAACGTTGAAAATCAATACGTGTTCAAAAATCGATCAAGGGTACCTGATCAGAATCTAGGAATCGAGACGGGTTTGTGACGTGGATGATGGTGTCATCGGAGGTGAGGAAGACATCTTGTGCTGGTCAAGGCAATGTCTCTATGATTGTTTACAGTACTGGTCAAAACAGCATCCAAATGACGGGTTTACAGTACTGGTCAAAAACAGTCTCCAACTCAGAGGACTTACAGTACTGGCCACAAGCAGTGCCCCGTTAACTGTGTTTTCAGCACCAGTCAAAAGCAGTATTCCATTGGGCACAGTACTGGTCAGAGGTACATGTAGTCTCCCACTGACTGGGTTTACAGTACTGGTCAAAGCAGTCTCCCCATTGACTGCGGTCACAGTACTGGTGAGAAGCAGTGTCTCATTGATTGGGTGTACAGTACTGGTCAAAAGCAGTGTCCCCTGATTCAGTTCAAAATGGTCAAGGTCAACAACAACGCCCTGCTAATCTTAGCTTACAGTACTGGTCATTCAACAAATAACGTCTCTGAAATATCTCTGATCATTTCTGTAACCACAAACTTCACAGATATAACAATCAGTGATATCCTATTTTCGGATACGCCCTGTACTCCATTATCAAAGTGCACAAAATCAATAGATATTTTCAACCTGACTGTATTGACACAATGTTATCTTCGGGATCCTTGTCGTTCATGTCGGAATGTAAATCACATTGAGGAATATGCGATACGATGGTTTGCGTTGCGCGGACAGGCCTCCAATAAGAGGACTGATCATGTGCCTGTAAAAGTGGCACCTCAGACCTCACATCCAAACACTCTGCAAGAATTGAAATTGCTGCCTGACATTTTCGCCGAGAAGTTGGTTTCCTCCTGCATTACATTGGAAACAACCTCTCCTGCAGAGGAATGAAAGAGCCCTCCATTCACAGGACAAAGCAACTTCTAGCACACGCAGGAGGAAACTGGACTGTCAAGAACATGAGGGGATAAGAGTGCTCTGTTTACAGAGCACATTTCCAAATGTGACCCAGCACAACAAAATGAGTCGGAATGTGCACAGAAGAAGACCCAACATGTCCAAGGTGACACCAACGGCTTGTTGATTTCAGGATTGTCTGCCCATTGTGAAATTTGACTTTGACGATTTCTGTAACTGTTGTGTGGTGTCGTCTTCGGTCTTCTTCTGTGCGCATTCCGACTCATTTTGTTGTGGCGGGTCACATATGAGTTGGAAGGCCACGATTTAGGTAAGAAGGGGGTTAATGTTTCTGGTACAAATCCAGCAATACAGGTCGTGATATTGCCCAATTTTCCTGCTTTTGTGAAAATGGGACGGATACTAAGTGGATACTAAGTGGTACCCAGTCATTAAATCGGTGTAATCAAGAGTCCATTCACAGAAATCTACAACCTGATAAAGAAGTTCAAGTATTATAGACTTTATATCAACATTCCGACAAGTTTGGAATCTCAAAATAATGCCAAGATTAATGTAAACTGAATGAGTGATGGCCTGGTTTCACAGACTGATTAGGACAAATCAAGTCCCATTTCCCTTGTTGTCGGTTTTGAAGTGTGTCAACTGTTACTATTTGTAGTTGTCAAAGTTTTACCAAATCAACCCCCCGGCCTCATAAAACTTCATGTACGAAACCACTTTGCATCCCACAATGCAATATCAAAAATGTCACCAANTTGCAAATATCTTTTGGCGATCATAAACCATATGCCGCATGGAATATTTGAATTCTATCCCATGATGCACTGGGAATGTCTAGCTCGCGGGTTCACGCTATGAACCAATGAGTTTTGAAGGATTAGGCCTAAAAATGAGTCAGAACAAAAGGGAGTGATACCGAGTAGGATTACATCAAAATGTATTCTGGGATTGTCATTGGTCATATTTCCCAAGGCCACAACTCAAATTCCAACGTTTTATTGATTATGAAACCCTAAACATCATACAAATAATCACGTTTTTGAAATAATCAGAACATGTTCCAAAACGTGAAAAGAAATGCCTCGGTGGAATTCTATAGTTCAAAGGGTTTTTGTGTGGGTAGCATTGCCATCGGCCCCAGATATCGGTACCTTGATTTGTTTGAAAATGTTCATCATCAAGTTTTTGATTAACACACAAATGTCAGAGGACAATATCATTGAATTTCAACACAAAATTTGTATGTTTATATGGATATTGTTCTTTATTATGGAATTTAACTGTTTCACTTCCAAAGCATAGGCCTACTACTCATAGGCCTACCATTCAGCAGACAATCAAAGGAAAATTTCTAGCACCGATACCATCCTTTGACATAGACACTACTACGGTAATCCATCTTGAGGTAGGTCTAATCAGTGGTTCTTTAATAGCTCTCGCTCCCTATGCCACTGCACGGATGACACTAATGAAGCATTTCACCCACTCCACTCCAGAACATCTGTGCAAACTTGGGCGTGAGTGAAAAGTCAAAAAGTTAAACTAAATTAGTGGAAGTCAATACCATTGCAGAGCAAGTTCCAAGAACACAGCACAAATGACATGTTTAGGCCTACTGCTCTGTGACCCGGACAAGGCCTTTAAGGCTGTGCGATGACACACGTCATTGCATAACAGACAGTGTCGTGTTCGGTACCAGCTGGGCCGTTCACCAAAATGGACTTTATTTTTGTGTCAAAATTCAACCATACGTTTAGCAAAGGAAAACGACTTTTTCCAGTACGTGTTCATCTTCACCTTTTTTATTGTCCTGTGGGGACAGGGCCTGTGCCCCTTTGGCTTAACAGTATTCAGTAATTAAAAAATTCTCCCATTTAGGACCATGAGCATCTGCTAGGCCTATTTCCGACCATATGGGACAGGAACTGCAGGTCTATGAAGTATGTGTCTTAAAAATAATCAAGTTTCAAAGTAAAAATATGAAATCTTGGAATAAAATGCAAAATTACCTGATGCCAAATACAGAGAAAAAGTTGCTCTTTGAAGAGCTAACTCTGGGTAGTCCAAAATATGAGAAATCCGAGATTAGATCCGCACACAATCCGAGGATGAGTGCAAGGCTATGCCAGGTTGGGGCTGTTTGGCATAATGATGAACTCTATTGATTGCATTTCCACATGGAGAACATTAAAGGTGAGATCTACATTGATTTTTTATTTGAATTGGAATTTTAAAGGTAACTACACAGACTTCACAACATGACTTAAAGGGGCAATGAGTGGGTCAAATCCTCGCAATATTGAATGATATATTCATTTTGGAATATGGCATTCTGTGATGTGGGTATTTAATTATGCAACCAGATTACAAATCCTCTACTAATTCCATGAAATTTGCATATGAATGAATGTGGGGATTATCTGGGTGATACGTGGGAAGGCCACCAGGTGTCACTGGCATTGAAATTTAAAGGGACACATTCATAAAATATGAATAACCTGCTGGTGAGGTTGCTTCTATTTCTGACATCATAACCACTACTCTGCCAATGGACAAACAAGCCAGATTGCACTGGGAACCTCCCCATGCATTCCACTTAAGCGTACCTTTAATGACTGTTCATTTACTACTTCACTCATTCGGGCACTTTATGGTATCATATGGTACAAACAGACATCAAATACATAGATTAAAGGTATTTTTGACACACCCATGAAAGCTCCTCAGAATTATACATGCCTCAGCCTGTCATGTGATAATTAATATAGTTATCTGGTAATCTGTCCTGTTAAAAACTTGCCCTAAATGCTACAAAATATTCATTTATGATCACTTATTTACGTTTTTAAGAAGGCATTGAGGATTCCTCAAAAGAAATATTGAAATCAACACTAATTATCCAATCCCAGAGCGTTGGTTTCCTCCTGCGTGAACTTAGTATTGCCCAATTAGAAATGTATCTGGTAAATAAGACTAAAAAGGGTTAATACTCTTTCAACATGTTAAATTGCGACTCGGAATTTCAGTTGTCAAAAAATCAAGCCGAACAAATGTTTGCCAAGAGCACTTAGAATTAGAAAACAAAATCAATGGTGAGATCAATTAGGCTCCATTGATTAACTGGAACCAGTGTTATTTATTTATATTACTTTGAACTAAAGTTGTGGGGGATGGAATGTACAGGCCTAATGCCATCTAATGCTGAGTAGCTCCCAGTAGACTGTTACATGCAAGGGTACTCATATGTGAACCAATCACAGCTGATTGGTTCACACCATCAGCTGATTGGACCAGGTGTGAACGGAATGAAAGTCCTAAGCGGCCCATACACGATCAATATTATTGCACAATATGAGGATCACAATGGGCAATATTGTTGCCAATCTTTCTTCTACCCGTCATGCGAAAAGCACACGACCACCTATTTGGGCCCCATATTGTGCAATAATATTGCGCCGTGTATGGGCGGCTTTCGGAATACGACAAGCCTGAGTTTCAATAGACGATATTCCTCCAAAAGAGCGCAGCACCTTACGGGGGTCAGCGTCATGACGTCCCGTACGTCATTCATGATGTTTTGAGGCGAGACGAAAAAAAATCAGATTGTGTCACGACGTCATGATCGCTGAAACCGGGTTTTTTTTCGAGTCACGTCATGCATTCAGAAATGACGTGCGGGACATCATGACGCTACCCCCGTAAGGTGCTGCGCTCTAGTCAGCTATAAGAATACAATATTATATTCAAATGGTCATGGTTTACATAGCCTTACATCCTAATCCCTAAATGAACAGCAAAAGCAGACTAAGATTCCAGGGGACTTAGATTCCTGTCACACCTGTCTTGAGTTCAATCAGAGACCCAGTAATTACTAGAAGTTTGTAAAAATCTGGGAAATAGTGGAATTTTTATAGCTTACCCATGTTTTCAAACCAGCTGCTCCTTTCTTTGAATAAATAAAAAGTTATTCCGAGTCCACAACAAACTAAAAGAGCGAAACTGAGGAGAAATCTCTGCTAGTGACAGGTGCGTCTCACCGCTATCAGCTGACTGAACTGGCTCCTGACGATCTTCTCTCACACTCCAGGCAGAGTTACCGCCAAGTGCTAGAAGTATCTGTGTGGAGATTGGAGCTCGTCGATCGCTTCGCCATCTAGTGACGAAATATAGAACCAAATTTTTCTTTAGTTTGTCAGCCTGTGAGAGGGTGGCAACACTGTTTTCTCACTCAAGTTGGCTCGCGACAAGCGAATTGGCCGCGGAAAACTGCTGGCATTTGTGTGACTGGTGAAGGTGTAGGCTGTAAGGAAAGAAGTAGTGCTGATTTACCCTTTGAAAGCTTACCTGAGTGAGAAAATCATCCCAGTGTTTAATCATCGGG
>NMRB01000166.1:448938-499003 GCA_002633025.1 Notospermus geniculatus
TTTGGTTAAAGGTACCATTAGCTTAAAGTCACTTTTTGAAACAGGCCTCAGTGCAAATGTATCAGTTGCTCTTTTTCAAAGGTGGACATGTGAAAAGATGAATAAATAAAGAGCCCTTGGAAATTTGGCATGTCTGCCTACATGGGCTGAGATACAACCCAGAATGATTGAGCATGAGAAGGGTGTGACCATTGCACTTCACAACTTACCACACTGGACTTCCTGACTGCTCCTGAAGGCCCCTAATGTTCTTTACCCTAACAAGTTGCAGGGTAGTGATATCTCTGCAGCAGTAGCCTCAAATGGTCTGTACTCCCCTGAAGTTTTGGTGTAGAGCCGGAGTTTTCTGCCAGTCAATGTCCACTCCAAACTCCATGCTTCCATTCCATGCTTCCATTCCATGCACAGGAAAACCAGTCAGAACTGGAGAGAACCAGACAGACCAGACCTGTGAGCTCTTCAATAGGCAATGTCTACACTGACAAAAGAAATGAACAAACAAGGGCCTATGAGAGTCACATGACCAGATATCAGGTGATTCATTTGGATTGGAGGAAAACTCGGAGTGAAAAGAGTGGGAAGTTTAAATCACGGGCCTTTGAGAAACTGACAGGGTTGCCAGTGGATTTTGAAAAGCGATAAGTCAGTACTATACTAGACTTGAATTCTCAGGAAAGTCCTGGAGAAAATGAACACACTGGCAACTTGCATGGCTTGTCAGTAGTCACTCAGTCAGATCCTTTCTTCTTATATAACTAGAGTGAAGAGTGGCAGAGGGAATTCTGAAACTGGCCACAAAAATTGCAGATTTGAAGTACAGTTAGCAATAATTCCTCATGCCCCATGTAGGCCTAGTTCTTGTGGGAACAGTACCTATACCCAGCATCCAACAGATGGCAGTACTGTCCATCCATGGTCTTTGTTGGCTGCAGAAGGATTTGCTGAGCCCAGGCCCAGGGGCTTTGATTGTTTGGGATGGCATTTGCACTTAACCTTGAAAATTAAGTACATGTACTTGTATGATTTATGTGCTGCTAAGTGCAGACATGATTTACCTGTATTTGATGCAGTCTCCGTTGGTTACTATTATTTACCTGTATTTCATGCAGTCTCCGTTGGTTACCATTGGCAGGTTTAGCCAGACAGGATGGCCTGGGTGAATCATGTCTTTCCAGGTATGATGTCCAGCAGGCAACAGCTGAGTTTGGAGGGCCGAGAAATGTAGTATAGAGCTGATCAATAGGTGAAGAATCATATCATACCGTTACACTAGTGTACAGCTCGCCTACGAGTCCTCATCCATGATAGGATGGCAACCAAATATTATGACGGCTGTCCCTCGGCAATCTAAACCAGTCTTTGTTTGTGAACATCCTGCAGTCAGTGAACAATATCTGCAATGATTGAAAAGAATAGGATCCTGGCATCAAACAACAACACTATGACTAGGATTATAACTGACGGTGCCTCGATTTTGCTACACTTTAGTGGAACCTCCCTTTAAAGACATTCTTACTACTAGCGACATCTCTGTAATCTGGTCACTGAAGTTGTGTCACAAATGTGACCTGATCTAGCAAAAGTAGGCGCTTGTTGCAACCGAGGAAAGAGTTAGCGGCCTTACAACACAATAGCTGAAATATACGTCTCTGCTGGTTGACAATAGTAGTGAACAGCAGTGATAATAGTTGAGTAAACTGATGCCCAGTGATGATAACCTGCGACAAGTGCCTGCTTTTGCTGGAAGTGGGTCACAAATTGGACATGTCTCTTGACCTCTGTCATGTCTGTTATAAGGACACCTCAAGTCAGAACCACATGATGCCCCATCAAACTGAAATGAAAATGAAATGAAAATATTGGTTCGCTATGGAGCCGCTTGGAGCGCTAGCTGCGGCCATATGGACCCCTATTTTCACACCAGTTTTCCAAGGCATTTGTATGACGTAATCAAGCTTTACTTGACGTTTACGGCCTTATTTTGCGGTGTTTGAACGTCATATTGCGTCTGGTGATAGTCTACCATTAGCTGTCGACCTGATTGGTTGGGCAGTACGAACAAACGTCAGGAAAGGTACAAATTTCGGCGATTTCTAAATCTATTTTTAGACATTTTCTTGGGGAGGTCAGACGGGGGTCTGGGCGGTAGATAAAGTGGTGTTTAAAACCTTTGTAAACTGTACTAAAAAATGTCAATATGTACATGGACAATGTTGTCAATAGCTATTGGGAGCTATTTTATGTAATGCGCACGATTAGACACGATTTTAAAGCAGTTACCGGTCAGGAGTTGAGAAGTCATTATCCTTGCGATTCCGTGACCTGATCATCGCGGAGGAACTATTTCTTAGGCTAATATGCATGCGCGATGTAGTTCGTAGTACTTCCCGTACTTTATAGGCCTACAATCGCAATGTTTTCGTCAGTCTTTGCTACAAAAAGTGTTTCTTCTTTTGATACATTATCTACATTGACGTTGGGGAGGTTGGGGCGCATCTTTTGCCGAAATTTGAACACATGAAATTTCCAGCGCCGCCTGACATTATCCAAACAATACATAACATGTATATCAGCGCCACGCAGAGTGCATAGTCGCCATGGCCGAGTGGCAAAGCCGCCTGCCCTGAAAACAGAAGGTCTCAGGTTCGATACCCGGAGCGTGTAAATTTTCTTTGCCTTGACATTTTTTTTTTGTTTCTTCTTTTACCTTTCTGGATTTTTTACATCGTGTATTTTAATGATCTTGCGTGTTATTTCGCATGGGAATGCATGTAAAACATGTTGTATTGGGCCTATCCAGTCATACAGTCACCACTTCCTCCACATTCCTTTATAATTCCTGCCTTCTCCCCAACCAATTTTTTTTTCAAATGCTTTTCCAACCATTTTCCAACCATGCTTATTCGACATAGCGAACCCCTGTCGCCACCCGGCTTGTCTTCATTTCTATATTTGTCCATTTCATTTGTTATTGAACATGTCGATGAACTGAGTGTGAAAGAAAATCATGTAGATTCTGTTCTGCAGCATTAGAGAACATCTACTTGATCATTTTATAGGAAATGCACTTACACTGCAGATGAGGCTCGAGGCATTTGGGTGGATGTTGTAACACGAGAAATTACCGCTGCCAGGGGCGGTTACGAATTCTACAGAGTGATATACCGGGAAATGTAAAAAAGTCCTCGCTGCACTTAGGATCTTGAGGTCGGATGCAAACTCCACGGTTTGAGTTGTCAGATCTATCTGTTTATGACCTTAGGCAAGCCACTTAGCACTTGTGGTTGTCTGCAACATCTGGTCTCTTAGGTTGTATCCTGAGGTTGTAGGGTCCTTGATATAGTGGTGGAATGTGGTGCTGTTTTGCCAGGTCCTGTGCAACAAATCAGCCTCACAGATTCTCCACAAGTCACACCATCATGGCCATCATCACCATGGGGAGCGAGCGCTAATAACCCCAGATAATGCGCTGATGTGACCTGATGCTATTGATCACAAATGGAGAATCTTAACCTTAGCATTAACCCTTGCCTCCTTCAGTGTCAAAATACTGAGTCCAGAGCTGAATGTCTAATACAGTAATACAGTGGAACCTCCCTTAACGGACACCTCTGCCAGGAGGACACCTCTCTAATCAGGACACCAATGTTCAGTCCCAAACTGGTCATTTCTATTCATTTCAACCTCTGTAATCAGGACACCTCTCAATTAAGGACAGCATTTGTCAGTCCCGAAGGTGTCCTTAATAGAGAGGTTCCACTGTATTGGCTGTGTAGACAACATTGGGCGATGAAATGTTCAGTAGGAGGAAACTGGTGTGCCTGGCATAGGCTGAGAGAAAATTTGTCAAAGAGATTGCCCCCTCTCTCATGAAGAATGGGTCTGAATCTACAACCTCTCCAGATATTTCTTGTAATGCAGGAGGAAACTGGACCACCGGGAAAACAGATCACCCTCTGGACAAAGCCAGTTGCAACTTGGGGATTGAACCTGCAACCTCTTAGGTGGTGGGCGTGATTATTGCAACTACACCACCCCAAAATATTATTACGGTAATGCAAAATTACAGCATCTTTGAGATATTTCTGATCTTTGCCTTGATTAGTAATTTCATGTCGTCTGATATTTTCGTCTATTGATTTGAATAAACGGCATCGGGCACACCCATTAGAAGCATACATTCTATCTCGATACCTTAGAGAACAAAGTATGCACGACAGGGTGTGATTATCTTTTACCGGTATGTATTGTGTTGTATTGTGGCTGTTTGTATTTAGTAATTTGCAATATCTGACTGTCATTCATTCCCTGTCATCTGCCATGGGTGAGGGACGACGGTTCCCCAGGGACAGAGATCTTGCCTTGACAAGTGTTCCAATCACTCCTACACTCGCTCACTCTAGTCAAGTGAAGGGAGCCCAGTTGGAGGGTGAAGTGACTGTATGCCTTGATTTGTCAAGATAAGGCCCAGGGTGTTGGACGAAAGAAGTAAGCTTGGTTTTCTGCCTATTGCACTGGAACTGGGAGGGTTAACTCCGATCGTTCACTTTGGGTCTCACCTCTACTGGCCTTAGTTGCCTTTGAACTGCTGCAAAAATGTCCAGCCAAGTTGCTGTACTTTACAAATGTATTTTCTTTGAAATGTGCTCTTCCCCCAGACGTGACCTTCACCTCTACCTGCTGAGAGTGAAATGAATGAGAGTTGGATGCCGCCACGTTTTGGCATCCGTAGGGTTAAACAACAACCTGGTAACACGCTCCCATATTACGATAAAGATATCTCACTTCCAACAAATGTTCTACCTCTGTCGAGTCAGTCGGGCCGGTGTTTTTGGATATCTTGGATAGTTCTGTTCGATGGGAATAAGAACCGTTGTGAACAACAGGTTGGCTTACATGGAACCGGAATTCTTATACTGGTGGGTATGACTGCGAGTTGGTGGATTTCAGTGGCAATTCTACGACAGGTCGAGATTTGATGTCCGAACTTTCCTCTATCCCTCAGCCTCATAATGATTTTGTCGTGCAAAAGTAGTTGATATTTGGGAATCTGCGAGATTTGAGAGAGAGAGATGGAGTAGAAAGGCGTACAGGCTGTCAGGAGTGGTGCAGTGGAACTTTAGGGGACTGTCACCTCTGAGGTGTTGGGTTCAAAGCCCAGCCGATAGCATCCTCCCACAGCAGGGTTACCTCACATCCGCGCAAGTGTACAAAGAGGAGCGAGACCAAAGCCCTGCTATGGGAGGATGATTCCGATGAGACGATGGTGATACTGATGGAGAAAGGGCGACTCTTGGGCAGTGCAGGTTTTCTCCAGGTCCCCTGGTTTCATCCTACTATACATTGAATAAAACGAAGTCGCCCAATGTTGTGCTTGTCTATACACGTATCTCATCTGGTATTACACCGTACTTCACGACCAGGTCTCGATTCATTATTTCTGTTATTGTGTCCTCAAGCATCCTATTGTGTTGCCTCTGCCTCTTTCCCACGGTTCTTGACCCGTCGTTAATCACGAACCACGGAATGCCATAAAAATTCCCCGATACCTTCTTCCTTCCTTGAGCTCTAGAACGGCTATACCGCTATACGCAGTAGCGTCCACCTAGCCTATCTTGAGCCATACTGGTGTGAGTTATTGGCTATCTCATCGCCTTTGGTTCTTATCTGAAATAGAACACAGCTGACTGTACTGGTACTTTGCTTGAATTGGTATCATGCTTTGGTGGTAGACAGTTCCGGGGACTGCTGTTTCCTCCTACATGCCGTTACACATTTGACTCATCCTGTGTGGCGTACTCGTCAGGGCATTCAGCCTCAACTGTCACCGACACATTGATGTATGGAGACCTCCTTGTTAGGCCTGCTCTAAAAGTAAGTTAACATGCAAGTAATTAGGTTTGAAAAAATTAATACACAGCTGTGACATGTTATGTGAAACAATTACATGTGATGCAGGTTTGTTGGGGTTGATGTTGGCAGTCTGTTGTTGGTCTGCCTGGCAACAAGGACAGTGTTTCTGCCAGAGGGTACTAAGGGTACTATGCTAGTACCCTCAAAGGAAGAGAAAAGGGTCATTTTCTTTAATTTCATGGGTTTTTTGCTGATTTTGAAGAAATTTGTACCCTCAAAAAAATTTCTGGCAGAGACCCTGGAGGACTGTTAACCCTTCCCTATCTGTGCGGAACAGCTGAGAGTGCTGTCATTCCGCCAGTAGCCCTGGCGTAGGATTTAAAGCCCCACAGTATTGAATTTTACGATATTTTCAAAAAGTTAGGAGAGTGCACATAGAGGTCCCATAGCCTCGTGAAGGTCCCCAAAATGCTTGCCTGATACGCACTTCACAGAATCAAGGCCTAGTTTTCAGAACGCATTGGAAAAAACTGCAGGGAGAGCTCTATGTATTCTGACAGAGCGTAGTACATTTTACACTACGCTGACGTCGTGACGTCGTGCGAGAATCGCGGCGATGATTTGCGTTTTTCACATTCAATACAGTGGGGCTTTAATACGTCAATCCCCTTCTTTGTAAAGATGATGGGCCGATTCTTTGGGAGGATCTACTCAACAAAATCAATTTTAGGCCCTTACTAGAGTCACAAACCATGCTCCATTTAACCAGTACAGTAAAGATACTTCCGCCCTTTGTAGTTTCCTGCTAATTATTTTGGTTTGTTCCATCCCAACTTGGCAGGCAGTAGGCCTAAATTACAGTACATACATGTGCAGAAGTCGTTCACGAAGCTGATCCGTGTAGACCTGTCAGTGCATAGACAATCTTACTAATGATACCGGTACCTGACCCCCACCTGGAATGCATTAAAAATAGACCAGACACACTTCATTATGTCTGCCACAATACATGCCGCTCTTGGGCCCTGGAAGAAGGCCAAACAAACAACATTTCTGTTTCTTGACATAATAAATGATCATTCATATTCAATAATTCAAGGTTGAAGCATCCCTGTTCAGTCATATTATACATCTCCTAACTCATATCCCATTTGAGCACAGATTGTATCTCTTACTCATAGTCACAGACTAAAGTAGCTGAAAATATAACAACGGTGAAGATATCACCAACTTTTAAAATAAACATAGATCTACAGAAAATGTAGTTTGGGAAAACTTCGCCATATTGACTGCTGAAACCCTGCCCAGCGACTGCTAAATAACCTGACCTCACCAGCATGCCTCATTGACTGAAGTTGGTATCGTGAACTGCCAAAACTCGGCCTCATTGACTGCTGAAACTCAACCTCATTGACTGCCAAAACTCGGCCTCATTGGCTGCTAAAAGTTGGCATCATGAACTGCCGAAACTCGGCCTCATTGACTGCTGAAACACAGCCTCATTGACTGCCAAAACTCGGCCTCATTGACTGCCAAAAGGTGGCTGCATTGACTGCCAAAACTAAGCCAATAGTGACTGCCAAACCTCAGCCTCATTGACTGCCAAACCTCAGCCTCATCGACTGCTAACACTCAGCCCTATTCATCGTATCCATGACGTAACTCCGACAGTGTCCGCCATTGCTGACGTCGCAAGGGTGGTGGGCAAATGACGCAAGGGTGGTGGGCAAATTTCATGGCTTTGCTGAAGGAGCTGGTGGGCAAAAAGACGCAACGTCACAACGTTTTCAACGTCATGTAGGCCTGGATACGACGTCATGGATACGATGAATAGAGTGATGAAACTCAGCCTCATGTCATCAACTGCTTGACTCGGCCTCATTAACTGCTAAAACTCAGCCTCAGTGAGTTAAGCAGACCCTTTGCATCATTGAATTTTCCTCTGCCGTCTTATATTCCGAGACATTCTAAGTACTGGGCCTACATTTCTACCTGTTGCGTTGCATAGGCTATATACTGCACCTTGCATAAGCTTAGGCCAAGGAGGCCTTCACCCCTGCTGTGTAAACCTATGCAGTTTCCAGGTGGTCTGACCTGTATATGAAAGGGGCAAAGTGCTTTCATAAAGATTCCTATTCCCTGGCCCCATGGGGCGTCTTCATTCTCAACAATTCCTTAGTGTCCTTTCAATCTCCCCATGACGGAATATGTCACAATAGTGTTCAAACGGACTATACTTTGGTAAAGTTTCAATGTAACTTGGTCTTGTATAACTGTACTTTTGTGTTGGATGATATGCACCAAAGACACTGCAAGTCTTATTTGAAACCGTGGACTAAAGGGCTGCTGTTGCTGTGGTGGCTCTTTATTCAAGGAATCCGGGAGAGACTGACCGTCCGTAATTGGGAGGTATCCATACTGAGAAACAGAAAATGTCCTTAATAGAGAGGTGTCTTCCTGACTGAGTTGTCCACAAAAGGGGGGTTCCACTGCAGGTGTGCGTAGAAAAACCTGAGTTGAGCCTGCAAATTTACTGTTGTACTGGGCCCGCAAAAAGCTTCTGAAAACTCGCCGACTTTCAAGCTTGAACTGGAAGTACAGCTACTTCATTTACATGTACCAAGAGTTCTTTTACTTCTCCTTAAGCATACAAATCATAGCCCAAAGGGGCGATTTATGCTCATCCTAATACAAACTACAGAGTGAGTGACCTTGTCTTTGTCTTTGATGTGGCCGATTCGGACTAATCTCCCGGCTGGTCTGACCAAAATAGTCCCCTACATCGACATTAAGGAAATGACTGTCATGTCAGCATACCAGGGGGGACAAAAATTATTGGCTTAGTGCTCGCAGTACTGATCCACTACAATTTAACCCCTGCGGTCTAGTCAGTGATAAAAATGTGAATGGTTGTGAGTTGCTAGAAAGGCCCAGTGCAACATGCACTGTCACCTGTTGAGGTCTTCAGTTCGATTCTAAAATGTGAGGCATTTACTTGTAGTGTCTGCTCTCCTCTCTACACAATGTTCTGTTTGACAGAAAGTAGTGACCTGACCGAGAATCAAGCCTGTGCCACCAGTCTTGGTGATTGTGGGATCATATCCAGGCGCGGATTCAAGGGGGCGCCCCTGCCGCACGCCCCCTTTCGGCCCAAAAATCTTTAAAATTGACCGTGAAATTCTGGAATTTGGAGCAAATCATTGAAATTCACCGCAGATTTCAATGTTTCTAGTGCAGTGCGCCCCCTCTTTTCCGAAATCCCGGATCCGTCCCTGATATCGTTTAGATTTTGTCGTATTCAAGCATATTTTCATCTTTTCATTGCAGGTGATATAACACAGAAGGGCTATGACAAAAAGAGGGCAAGGCTGCTCGCTCCCTTCATCAAATCTACTCCAGAGGGTAAGTTGACCTGACGCTTTCCGAGGACATATTTACATCCTCGGAAAATATATAAATGATAAGACACTTGTGATATTGGCTAGACAGACTGTAAACATACAATGTAAGACTTCCCTGTGAGTGGGAAGCATTGATCCGGTTAATTTCGGTTAATTAGGCTCGAGAAATAGGTCAGGTCAGAGAAATAGGGGAGTCACCTACCTCAGGGAGGTGCTGCCTCCAGTCTGACCTTGTGTAAATGCTGTTTGTGAAGAGTAAGCTCCCTCTGGTGGGAGGACACCTCATAATTAAGGACACCGAAGTTGGGTCCTGAATTGGCAGTGTCCACTCAGAGTTATCTCTGTCATTCTCATATATTTACGTGGTAGAAACAGAATCATAATAAAGGCACCCTCTTCTTCGCTCGCTTCGATGTGTTCAAGGTCACCTTTATAATTTTGCAGCCCAGGCCAGCAACAAGCCGAGCCCATCTACCGCCGCACAAAGACGAGCTCATCGGAGGCTGACCAGGGAGGATAATAGATACCATTCAGGTGGGTTGCTATCATTACTTACTGAAATCTCTGAGTGGATTGCAGAGGGCCTCTAGTTATTACATACTGAGCTAAGTGGATGGCACAGGGGCCTCTAGTTATTGTCCTCAGCCCAGTTGATGGCACAGGGGCCTCTAGTTATTGTACTCAGCTGAGTTGATGGCACAGAGGCCTCTTGTTATTGTACTCAGCTGAGTTGATGGCACAGGGACCTCTAGTTATTGTACTCAGCTGAGTGGGTGGCACAGAGGCCTCTAGTTATTGTATTCAGCTAAGTGGATGGCACAGGGGCCTCTTGTTATTGTACTCAGCTGAGTGGATGGCGCAGGGGCCTCTAGTTATTGTACTCGGCTAAGTGGATGGCACAGGGGCCTCTAGTTATTGTACCCAGCTGAGTGGATGGCACAGACGCCTCTTGTTCATGTACTCAGCTAAGTGCATGGCACAGGGACCTCTAGTTATTGTACTCAGCTAAGTGGATGGCACATGGGCCTCTAGTTATTGTATTCAGCTAAGTGGATGGCACAGGAGCCTCTTGTTATTGTACTCAGCTGAGTGGATGGCACAGGGGTCTCTAGTTATTGTACTCAGCTAAGGGGATGGCACAGGGGCCTCTATTTATTGTACTCAGCTAAGTGGATGGCATAGGGGCCTCTAGTTATTGTACTCAGCTGAGTGGATGACACAGAGGGCTCTAGTTTTGTACTCAGCTGAGTGGGTGGCACAGAAGCCTCTTGTTCATGTACTCTTGTCACCTACAAATCATCACTTCTAAAACAAAGTAGCATCTTTCTCTAATTGGACATAATGTAGCGGCTGGGGGATAGGGTAGTTGGTACGAAGAGCTGACCTACATACAGGGATTCAGATCAAGGTCATAGGACCAGTTTATGCAGAATCTAGGATTTGGAATTGAAAACGAGAGGGGTTATGACCAACAGGTGTCTACCGCCAAGCCAGCGGTGCCGCACTTGAATTGAATAATAAGTCTTTCTTCTGATTGTGTTGTCATGAGTGAAGCGGCTCGTTATTGTAAATGACAGCATAATTGGTGAATCATTATATCATTAACAAAGAAAGAGGCAACGGTTCTGTTGGCACACAATCACCAGATCCTGGTCTTATGCAGTCGTTCCAGGAAATCTGGAATTCCAATGCTGATTTCGTGTTTTCAGCAATCGGCACATGATAGCATGTCAAGTGGCCATGTTACCGAGGTTTTCAGCTGATCACAACGCTGCCGGCACACTGTACAATGTAATACGCTGTCAGAATGTTTTAAAATCTCGATAAATGTTTAATGAACTTTGCGCTGAAGCTAAAAATAGCATGTACTTTTCATCCTCTGGGATGAGGTGGCAGTTTTTGTCGAAGGAAAAGCGAAATCTGCCGAGGGGTAGATGGTGTCTCGCTCCAAAATGTTTTTTATCAGTGATATATTATGATGAGGACAGATTCATGATAAACTGGCGACTTGTGCAGATGTGTCTTCTGTGTGTTGTATACTGTTATTGCACCTTGAATGCTGCTGCTGCTGCTGCTGTTAACAATAGTGCTAATATGCCGTAGAACCTTGCAATAAGAGACGATATGA
This sequence comes from Notospermus geniculatus, assembly GCA_002633025.1. Classification (NCBI taxonomy): domain Eukaryota; kingdom Metazoa; phylum Nemertea; class Pilidiophora; order Heteronemertea; family Lineidae; genus Notospermus; species Notospermus geniculatus. The sequence continues at coordinate 460,321 of NMRB01000166.1, forward strand.
TATTTGTGATCCTAGCCCTGAGGGTAACCATCAAACCTAGCTCAGGCATTAGGCAGGTGGATATTGATCTATTGCGAGAACACAGACAATCAAAACAATGATTTGATCCAATTCTCCAGAGGGTGACAGAGGTTATTGATAGGCCACATACCCCTCACATCAAATAAATCCTTACCCCATGACCCTTTATCCTCTGTTGAATAGGTTTACCCTTTCTGAAGGTATCCCATGGGTCCACAAATCCCTTCCTGGCCTCTGTGTATGCCATATGCATGCAACAAATTTGGGCATACAAAGAAAGAAATAGCACTAAAATTGACACACAACGTGATAATATACAGGAAGTCAACTTCCAGATTTTGCAAATTTTCGACCCCAACCGGGGTCTTCTTCAGGCTGGCACTTAACAGTACAAGACTCTAGAATAGACTCTATTCTAGAGTCTTGTACTGTTAAGTGCCAGCCTGAAGAAGACCCCGGTTGGGGTCGAAAATTTGCAAAATCTGGAAGTTGACTTCCTGTATATTATCAACAAATTTGGGCCTAATCGAATCATCTAAACCAAGTTTCAGTTGGCTGTGAAACTGAAAATCTTGCCGTTCGATATTCGGAAATTTGCCTGACTTGTTGATGTCATGACACTGGAATAGGATTGAACCCACAGCCACGTCGGTGACAAGACCAACATTTCCACTATTCTACTCTGACACTTGTCTTCACTACGACTCACATTTTGCAATGTGTGGGAATCTACCCGCGTTTGGTTTTGGTTTCCGTCTCCTATAATTAGGATGCAAAACCGCTTAAAATAGCGTGGCACGCTCGCTCGCTCTCACAAAGATGTAGATGCAACAAAAACATCAATACACAACTCGGATCGTATATCAACTCGATTCCATTAGGAAAACGTGCGGACAGATTTGTGACGTTTCCCCTCCTAGTGCACTCAGTCGACGCACCCCGTACACAATAACTAATACAGATAATGTACGTGTACACATCACATTCTCCAGGATCAATAGCCGTCATGTTCAGACACGACCTCTTTTTTACACCGTTCATGGAGTCTCCAATGAGGAATAGGAAACACAACTCGCTTGTTCATTTGTTCGTAAGAGATCAAAGGGTCGTCATGCTTAGCCTGAAAGCTAAGATGGCGCTTATGATATTGCCCCGGTTTTGATTCATAATGTATGATTATCAGAGCTTAAATCTGAAGCACGCAATAATTCTGAAAATTAGACATGAAAGATGATGATCTGTTTTGATGTGAAATCAGCTGCTTCCTGGTGTCTGTCATCATATACATGGAACCTCCCTTTCAGGACACCCCAGCCAAGAGGACACATCTCTATAAAGGACAGCAGTGTTCACCCAAACTGGTCCTTGTTTTATGTTCATTAGTTCTCTGTAATTAGGACACTCTCAACGGAAGACTTTACTTCCGTTAGAGGCCACCTGTTTTTAGCGTTCCAAGAACGTCACAAAATTTGACGTCACAGACATTAAGTCATAGTCTTGACGTCAATATGGATGACGTCGTGGCGTGCACTTCTTTGTGACGTCAAATTTCATGACGTTCTAGGACCGCTGACTGGTGGTGGCCTCTAACGGCAGAAAAGTCTCCCATTACATATGGTGTTTGAGAGTTCCAGGGGTGTCCGTAATAGATAGATTCCTCTCTACTTCTGGCTTTTCCTGTCAGTGTATGCCGCTTATATTCCTGTTTCTATTTATAGAAACCTTGAATAGGCTCTTATATTTTGTCCTAAAAAGAGATGTTTTGAAATATACTTCAACTCGTGAGGTCGCATTGAATGTAACAGATCTTTCCATGAAAGTGTGGCCAATGTGCACTAAAGCGGCCCATACACGATCAATATTATTGCACAATATGAAGATCACAATGGGCAATATTATTGCCAATCTTTCTTCTACCCATCATGCGAAAAGCACACGACCACCCATTTGGGCCCCATATTGTGCAATAATATTGCGCCGTGTATGGGCCGCTTTGGACAACCATTATTTTGATACAACCTGTAGATCTGTACAGGATGTACTTGCACATGTACATGTACACGATGTATAGTTATGGTCCCTTCCGTTATGTTGGTGACTCAGATAGCTGCGGCGGCGATTATGTGTGAACCTGTTGACTGTTCAGAGCTAAACGGGAATGACACTTGAAAACTATGTCAATGAATGGAAATAAGGGATAATGATGCTTCTGGGGTATGTAGGGTTTGTTTGTTTCACGGCCTGCCGATGGTTAAAATCTTGCATTGTTGGTCTCAGGGACTGTGGCCTTGTGTCCCGTATTGCATTGTTTTGTCTGGTTGCAGTTTGTTGTGACGGGTGGTTGGGGTGGATACGGTTGCCAAGCGATGTGCCGTCTGCTTCAGTACCGGTATTTGAATACGAAACATTCAGAAATCCAACATAGAGCACAAAGAACGACACACAAAATGGTACAATACGTAAAAGTCGTATCCGAATTTCGCGAATTTTCGACTCCAATCGGGGTCTTCCTCGGGCACTTTCTAGTAGAGATCCCAGAAGTGAATGCATTCAGAAGTCAGAGTAGATAGCCTTTCTTCAAGTACATGTACTTCCAAAAAGAATTTGGTGAAAGTGGTAAAAACTTAACACAACAGAAGGTGTCATATAGTAGGGCCTACTAATGGACGGACGGACGGACGGACGGACGTACAATTATTGAAGTATGTGAGGTTCATCATGTGACATCAAAACAAAGAGTGTTGGTTCCTGTATCGACCACTCATTCTATAGGCCTACCTGGAATGCCATTTACTCATCCCATGTCCTGGCCCAATAAACAAAAAAAATCTGGCCTGACCTTTAAACAATAGATGTACACAGGCTGATGTACATACAGGTGTGGAGGGATAATAGACCGGGAATGACTGACACCCGATTATAATCAAATCATCACACTATCAGGGAGTAGAGTCCTTTCATATACGGCCCATATAGGAATACTTACACGACCAAGATGGATGTACTCTATAGGCGGAATGGTATACTTAATTTTTGCCACTTTTTATGCGATATTGTTCCGTTTTTTCACCTGGGTTGTTCCCGGAAGTCATGTGTCCTGGTACCAGTCGCTTGGAGTTCACGAATGAACGGTTTCACTTAGGATTTTAGGAGCGATGGTGTGCCTTTATATTGTGTTGGGTGGGGACCTCACTTCTTGAATGGGTTTGCTTGATATCATATTGGGTGGGAACAACATTTGGCCCAGAGCGCTCTTGGCGTGGACCTGTCCTTACTTTCTTCTAATGGATTTGAAGTCGCGACACAAGTTGGAGGTCACATGAGAAAAGCATGACCTTAAAGTACAGCTCACTTCTTGAGTTGTGGTGTGCCCTCATATCGCATGGGGGGGGGGGGTATCGCTAGGCCAGGGTGCCACATGGACCCTTCTTGCCCTTGACAAAACAACACAACATTCCAACACAAGGCCAAGTTGTTCTGTTTCATTTGATGGCATTGAGTGCCACAAGCCTTACTTGTTCTCTGTGTTTTCATGGCAATCAGGTGGCGATTAAGGACCACTTGATATGGTCTTTGTTTGCCCTCTTTACATCAACATACAGTCTGATCAAGAAAGAATGATCGTACAATTAACTCACTTATCTATACTTAGATTATGTCAGATGTGCCCAATTACAAAAGCTCATTTTTATGGACCCAGATCCTTGCTTTGTGTATTAAATCAGACAAGGTTCTCACATGCTGGGGGTAGTAGGATCGGACAGTTTAAAACTGTTAGGGTCAAGGGGAAGAAGCACTTTGACCTTCTGCTGCTGGGTGTGTGGACCTTGCCTTGGACTTTCTCTGAAGCTTTGGATTTGGTAAATGACAAATAAGTAAAGTCGTCTCCGAATTTTGCAAATTTTCGACCCCAACCGGGGTTTGGATTTAGTAGTGCAAAAAAGAATGATGGATCCACCTTTTGCGACACTGCTGATAGTCCTTTCCGCACCTTTCTACCTGCACGAGATTGAACATCCCACAAGCCTTAAGCAAGGTTCATTGGCACATGGATCCGATCCGTTTCCAGTCCGTTTGCCCCTAGTTTTCCGGATACGACAACGCTGAAGTCCATTTGATAGATTTTTTACAAACATGAACCGGACCAATTCCGCGTGCCAATGAACCTTGCTTTACAATGTCCAAATCTCAAACCTGTTAGATCGCCCAATTTCTCTTCCGCAGAAATCCGCACAGAAGCTGTGATGCAGGCGTTGGCCATGCACAGTAAGAAGGTTCCCGCTGTCCCGATGCCTTCAAAACGTACATCTGCCGTCTACCACACCGGCCAGCCACGACAACGTGCGCCGGAACCAGCTCATTCTGATTCGTCATCGGACGACGACAGCAGCGTATTCGAAGAGGACCAAAGCCGATCATCACAGCACAGCCGCCATCACGAACGCCGCCATGTNCCCCCCCCCCCCCCCCAGGATCCATGCCTGCTTTGTCCTTTCTCTAGTTGACAGGTACAAAGTCATTCGCATGCAAACAAGTTCAAGATCATTGTTCTGAACTGTGAACTTTCAAACTCTTGTTTTCCAGGTAAACTCCTCAGCCGAAGTCAGAAGATCGCCTACAACCTCCTGAACAAAATGAAAGGTGACGCCTGTGTCAAGTCAGGTGACCGTGTGGCCCTCGTCTATCCGAACAATGACCCTCTTTCCTTCACTAGTGCATTTTATGGTTGCCTTATGGCTGGTGTGGTGCCAGTGCCGATCGAGGTGCCTACGTCAAAAAGGGTAAGTGAAGATTTGGAACCTGTTAAAGCCTTTAAAGCCGGTTTCCACTACATGTACAAAGGATTCCGCTGCAGTTTGTGGCGCCTGAGTGGTTTTCACAGGGTTTTGGATAATCCTTCGATGGTTTAACAATACATGGTGTGTTAGTTATCCCAATGCCTGTGAAAACCGCTCCGGCGCCGCAAACCGCAGTGGAAGCTGTTGTAGTGGAAACAGGACTTTAGTGTTTGATGATTGGTGAGGTCTGTAGGAGCGTGGCGTTGCAGGGGTGCTCAAAGTTTTGAAAAGTTCTGTAGCTTTGATTGTGGTTTAAACAGCTTGGGATACGGAGGCCTGTAAAAGCTGCTGCTACACACTCCTTATCTAATGACTTCTTCCCCTTCCAGGATGCTGGTAGTACCGGTATAGGATTTCTCCTCGGTAGTCTGAGCGTTTCCGTTGCTCTGACGTCAGAGCCGTGTTACAAAGGCCTTCCCCGTACCCCAAACGGAGAAATAATGCAGTTCAAAGGGTGGCCGCGACTTCATTGGTTTGTGACCGAACATTTAAGTAAGCCTCCACGTGATTGGTTACCTCCACCAAGGCTTTCAGACGAGACGCCAGCTTATGTAGAAGTGAGTATCAAGGAGTCATTTTAACTTAACTAGGAAATCGGCACAGCTTTTCCATTATATAGAGAACGTGCACGTGACGTCATCACGTCATGTGATCAGTCTAAATCCACCATATTGGACGGCAAATGACGTTGTCGACCATGTGGTGCACTTTGTTGTTGGTGCAAGTGAAGTGTGTGTGACTTCAACCATGACGTGATCTACACATGGCGCACTTTGTCGTCGACGTCAGCATGGTGAAAAGTGACGTCATAATGAGCCACTTCACACTCTCTATACCGGTTTCATTCTGGTTTCAGTACACAACAGGGAAGGACGGCAGTGTGATGGGTGTGACAGTGACCCGGGCCAACATGCTGAACCACTCACGCACACTGACAGTAGCATGTAACTATACAGAAGGAGAAGTGATGGTGTGCGTGTTAGATTTCAAGAGAGACGTTGGTTTATGGCATGGTGTGTTAACGGTAAGAAATTTTCAGCAAATTTCTCTTCGAGTTATGTGCCAATTTGAGGTGAAAGTATCGAAAATTTACGTACACGAATATCCTTGCATGAATACCTGAAATAAATGACCAGAAAATCATCATAAGGTTGCAGTTTCAAGGTCGATCAATGTCAAGGTCAGTTATTGTCAAGGTCATCCTCAACAGTGTCAAGGTCATTCTGCTCCATGCATAAGTTGGTTTTGTAAGCATTTGCTTTGAATTGTCTTTCTTCGTTTCTTTCAGAGCATATTTAATGGTATGCATGTGATATTTATTCCATACTCCTTGATGAAGATAGACCCTGCTTCATGGATGAAAATGATTACCAAATTCAAAGGTAAGACTCGGTGGACTGGGAGACCAATGATAAAAACAACCGCTCAGCCTTCTACGGCTGAGCTTTCCACAGATAGCCAACTTGGGAGAGTCAAACTTGACCCTTCACTGCAAGTTTCTAGGCCTTATCTATCTCTACCACTTTAACAGCAGAATCCAGATTGATTCTCATGACGTCTTAACCCTTAGACCCTTTGTCTACTTCCAGCCTCGATAGCCGTTGTGAAATCACGGGACATGCACTGGGGCCTACTGGCCCAGAAAGATCACAGAGACATCAACTTCCACACCTTGAGGATGCTGCTAGTAGCTGACGGTGCCAATCCATGTAAGTACCCACCCCGTTAACACTTTTAACCTCCATTTTTTCACCATTTCTCTTCCATGTTTCTCGTTCGCTGTGATTTTGACCGTGCTTTGACTGTTTTGGGCTCAAAAGCTGCATGGAAACTTCGACCATTTCTGTGGTCATTGGAACAGGCGTGGAAATGTCTGTGAAAAATTTGACCAGTTTCAGATAATGAACATTTTGGTGGGTTCTTTTCCCAAATTATTCCAACCGCTTGCAACACCGCCCTGGCGGGATAAAAAGTTGAGCGGGTTCCTCACTGCTGGACGTGGCGCCCTCTTTATTCAATGTGTTAATTTGCCGCTAACCCGCACATGATGCTCTTCAGGGAAAAGTGTTGTAGCGCCACCAGGTAGAGTAATGTTCCCGTTCGTTTTAAAGACTGTCCTCGGATTTCAACACTCGACACTCTGTTGCACACAAATCTAATCGGGAAACTTCGGGATTTGAATTCACATCATTTGAATTTTCGAATTCCATCATTTCTATCAGCTTTTGAATAACAAATTTCGATGTTTTGATAAATGTTTTTAACAATCTGCATGGTACGCTTGGTCGGCAAGTCTTTGATTAATTAACTGCACATTGAGCATGCCGTATGTAAATGAGTCTCGTCTTGTGGGGTGTATGTCTTTAAGGGCAGTGCTTCACGTAAGACTGGCGCAATCACGCTCGCACGCCCGCAAAATTGCGCCGGGGAGCTTGATTGACCACACTCCTTGGCATCCTTGAAGTTCGGGTGCGAGTGTGAACAGCTCTCCTCCATGAGTGTGAACAGCTCTCCTCGAGCCTTTGAGGAGCTCAACTGATTGAGCTCCTGCAGATTTCAAACGTGAAGCACTGTAAGGGAACTAATGTGAAAATTTGTGATTGTGTGATGTACAGCTCTGGCATTGGGAATGCGATGCCTGACAAAACTAAGCTGCTTGGGTGGCATCTTTCAGCATGCACAGCATGGGTTGTGAAGATATAGTGTTGGAGGTTGTGTTGGTCGTTATCTTCACTGGGAAGTACACATAGTTCCTGTTGACCTATTGTACATAGCAAACACATTGCTTTATCAAGCACTTGCATGTCTGTTCTTGTTGACTAGGGAAGAGGATCATGTGTATATAGTAAGGAAGTGAGCGATTTCTGTGCTCAGGGTTTCCGCCAGAAAAAAAAAAGAGGGTACGGACCAAAGAAAAATATTTTTTTTGAAAAAAATGTTTGTTTTGAAAAATTTTTATTTTTATTTTTATTTGTTTATTTTGGTTTTAAACGATGTTTAGTGCCATTTTAGGCATATTTTGAAGCATTATATCACTTTCCATCGTGAAATATGATGTTAAATGGTGAAAAACAATGAATACTGCTGATAAATATGTGAATTTATCAAATTTTTGAGGGTACGGATCCGTACCCTGGAAAAATTTTAGGGTACGGAATTTTACCCATTTTACCCTCTGGCGGAAACCCTGGTGCTCCGTTCCTCAGCTTAGCGCACAACCCCTGCCACGGCGAGATGAACCGTGCATGAAAACAAAAACGCATGGATCAGTGAGGTAGAATGAACCCTCCAATGAGATGGCGCATGGAGTTGCAGTTAATCTGTTTTGAGCTGTATCTATCCTGCATCACCTTGCATGACATTACATCCATAAGCATCATCAGAAAAATTGATGATGTACGTTAAAACATTTTCATGGGGGTTCATGTGTTTTGATATGGAGGTGGATATGTTGCATTTAAAATCAATGAAATTGGGTCATATTTTGATATTGTGAACCTAGATATGGACATCACTGAATATACTTTTACATGTTTTACATGGTACAGACACAGAGTGTCGTAGTGTTGAAATTCAGAGACTTTTAACCCCCGTCTGTACTCCCCTTACCAATTATGTTATTCCGAACGATTAGTTTGGATGTGGAGTGATGCGCTTTAAGATTTGGTTTGTAGGCAGCAGAACCACATTTGCCAAAGAAAGAAATGCTTGTCTTTGTGCTTCCAGACAGGCTGGAGAAACTGTTGGACGTGTTGGGATGTGTTTGATGATACTACTGCATCAACGCCTTCAGTTTAGATCAAGTTGATGATGCTTCTTTGTGCACTGTCTGCTCTCTTAGTGATGGGCGTTTTCAGTAAGCAAGCATGATACTCTGGGCGGTACGAATAAAGTCCACTGGATGCTTTTACTTCAGTTTGTATATGGCTGTTCGGTGCATCATACTGTCTAGTTTCTTGGACTCCGTGTGCCTGCTGACTTGCGTGGTGTTGGGTTGGCATGGTGTTAATTATCAAGTGTGGCATCGTGAGGAAGTAGTGAGTGATAGGGATGCATCCGAAAAGGAATAAAACGGCTTGATTAGGATTTGCACTTGCCAATGGTGGCGCCTAGCTCTGGTCTTGGTGGTTGATGAAATAGGCATGCTCATACTGCATCATGTGAGAGACTTAACTGATTACATTTGGTGCATTCCACAGAATGACATTTTTCTCGTCCATTCAGTCGCTTTCATATTATGCTTCTGCACCGGTTTTGTTCATTGAGCCACATTCCCGGACATTTCAGCAGACTCTCCAAACCCACACCATGAGTATACTGCACTGGGTTGGTGGGTAGAACAGCATCTGTGAGAGATGATCCTTTTGGGAAGTGTGGCTGTGTTCATTTGCCTTTAAATGCTGGAACGTTTAGGAATATCCCTGCCTTGGAAGAGAGATGTTAGCTGCTGGAATGCTGAATTTGTACAAATCAATGCAATACCATGGAGTCCATCCTGTCCTACCTTGTGTCTGGACTGCCACATACATGTACTTCCTACATTTGTCGAGTGGAGTCGGATTGATGTCACTAACACTTGGAAGTCAAGAGGCCTGGAGTCCGGCGAGGAAGCTTGGAGTAGGTCAACTTGTGACAAGCTCAATCCAGAACCGACTGAGAGCTGCGGTGGATACGGATGTGAAAGGATGCTCTACATCGACTTTGCACACTGACCTCTGGAAACGATGAAATCTAAGTTTTCTATTTGTTTATATTTTTCAGGGTCATTAACATCATGTGATTCGTTCTTAAGTGTCTTCCAAAACAAAGGCTTAAGACCTGAGGCTATTTGTCCGTGCGCCAGTTCAGCGGAGGGACTCACAGTGTCAGTTAGAAGGTACGTGTTGATTGGTCCCTGTAACTCCTGCGAAATGTGTCGAACTGAGAAATTCTCTGTCTGTACCAGGTTGGGAAGGCCCTGGCTGTCTGGGTTTCAAAGCAGTGCCTGGCACAAACCCTCAACAAAACTGAGTTGTCTTTGGTTGTGAAATGATTCACCTTGTCATTTCAGGCCAGGGAAGACAGGATCCAGCGCCACAGGTCGCGGTGTGCTATCTATGCAAGGCCTGAGCTATGGCGTTGTTAGGGTCGACTCTGAGAACAGCTTGACGTCACTAACACTTCAGGACTGTGGACAGGTGATGCCGGGAGGTAAGATGAGTTTGTCCTGTCATGTGTGATGTCTATCACAAATGATGATGGTCTCTTCCATAATCTATGCTGCCGTAACACGGACCATGTACGCCCCCAACAATAGAGGGATGAAATGGCCCATTGCCTAAAGTTGTGGGTCCACTTCCTTGCCAACTGTCGTCAGATCCACACATTTATTTTGTCTTGTATGAACATTTGTCCTTTGTTTGCAGCAATGACTGTGGTGGTAAAAATGGAAGGCCCGCCATACCTATGCAAGACGGACGAGGTTGGGGAGATATGCATCAGCTCTGGCTACACGGGGACCGGATATTGGGGGCTTCACGGAATCACCAACACCACGTTCAAGGTCCAAGCACTGATGCCAGAGGGTAACCCTATCTCAGAACAACCGTTTGTCAGGACTGGATTGTTAGGTTTCCTCGGACCGGTGAGTTTCATCAAGGGCGTTCTTGTCATTCCGGTGTTCGCCATCCCAACAGCTTCATCTTGGCTGAAGTATTGTGATCGTTGAATTGAAAATTGGCCTTGTTTCTTCCTTCCAGGGCGGCCTCATCTTCATCTGCGGCAGTCGAGACGGTCTGATGACCGTCGGCGGCAGACGGCACAACACTGATGACATCATCGCTACTGTCTTGGCCGTTGAACCAATGAAATTCATCTACCGAGGTCGGATAGCGGTGTTCTCAATAAAAGTGTTGAAGGACGAAAGGATTATCATTATAGCAGAGCAGAGGCCTGATTGTTCAGAGGAAGAGGTGAGTTGCTGTTTGCCGAGTATTGTGAGCTTTCAGGCCTTGGTGCCCCCCCAAAGTCAGTCGTGCCTGCCTGTGTTGAAATGTCAGTTGTAAAGAAGGATGAGGAAGCCAGACATAGTTTCCATTCCAGTTTGGTTACCGGTAAATCTCTAATTCTAAGGCAGGTTCATACTTAGATTGTGTGTTGTCGTCCGATTTGGCACCGTGACGGCGACCTCTGCTTACTTGGTTTGCACTCTCCGGAAGCCTCGTTGTCGGCCGATGATGAATATGAAACTTCAACATGAATTCTTCTACTTCAGAGCTTCCAATGGATGAGCCGTGTCCTCCAGGCCGTCGACAGCATCCACCAAGTCGGGGTCTACTGCCTCGCCCTAGTACCACCAAACTATTTACCTAAAACGCCACTAGGTGGCATCCATCTCCACGAGACCAAGAAGAAGTTCCTAGAAGGCTCGTTGCACCCGGCGAATCTTCTGATGTGTCCGCATACGTGCGTGACGAATCTCCCTAAACCACGAGAAATTCATTCTAGTAGTTTTCAAATGGCCGGTAAGTCTTCCATACTTCGTGACACTTCCTAACACCTAACGTCATTCCCCACTTCTAAGTCCGTCTTCGTGATGACTTGTGTTATCCAATGACATCGCATGACCATTCAACTTTTGCTTCCAGATGTTGGCCCGTCTGCCGTCATGGTCGGCAACATCGTACAAGGCGCTCGCCTCGCCTGGGCCCAGGGCAGAGACATCGGGGTGATGGATGAAGAAAGTGAGGGGGCGAAACGGTATCAATTCCTGTCGGAGATTTTACGATGGCGGTCGATGACGACGCCTGATCATATGTTGTTCTCGTTGATCAACGCGAAGGTGAGTGAGCAGCAGAGAATCCTTGTGGAATCTTCTTCCCCCTGTGCAGTTAGGATGTGTCTTCCCCCTGTGCAGTTAGGATGTGTCTTCCCCCTGTGCAGTCAGGATGTGTTCCATTACTACCTGTAATAAAACAGCCACAGTAAGAGAGAAGGGGAGACAAGTTTGATGTCTAGAATTGGAATATGTTTCTTTCTTTACAGGGTCAAATAGCATCGTCATTAACCTGCATACAGCTCCATAAAAAAGCTGAACGTATCGGCTGCCTTCTCCTAGAAAAAGGAAAACTCAACACTGGTGATCATGTCGCCCTTGTCTTTCCACCGGGCTTGGACCTGATCACAGCATTCTACGGCTGCCTGTACGTCGGCTGTGTCCCAGTGACGGTACGACCGCCACACCCGCAGAACATCTCTACGACGCTACCGACAGCACGGATGGTGGTTGAGGTCAGCAAATCCGTAGCGATCCTTACCAACGCAGTAACAATCAAACTCCTGAAATCAAAAGTAAGTTGGGAGAGGTTTACATTTTTCACCAGTTTTGCTCATCTATATTTCTGTGTTTTGTCATGACGGATGCCGATTTCTCACCGTTGTCTTCGTCCATTTCTATTCCAGGAAGCTGGTGGTATCGTCGACATCAAGACCTGGCCAACGTTGCTGGACACAGATGACACCGCTAAGAAGAAGTTGACAGGAATCTACCGGCCGCCGACACCAGAAATGTTGTGTTATCTGGACTTTAGTGTCTCAACTACGGGCATGTTGGCTGGGGTCAAGGTAGGGCTTCTTTTCCTCTCCTCGATTTGCTATTCGTCCAGGGTATTCGGTGTCCTACCACGCCACAGATGTGATGAAGAGGTGCACTCCCATTTTGTTAACTTCCGATTTCGCCTCCTCCCCTCGCCTGTGTTGCCGACAGTGGATAAAGTAATCTGAGAATGACGTTATCATGCCATGCCATGACCTCGCCTGAACATCGCATTTCTCTTTTCCAGATGTCCCACGCTGCCACCTCAGCCTTGTGTCGATCCCAGAAACTCCAGTGCGAGCTGTACCCCTCGCGCGATGTTGCCCTCTGCCTAGACCCGTACTGCGGCCTCGGCTTTGTCCTCTGGTGCTTAAGCAGTATATATTCGGGTCACCATTCCATATTAATTCCACCCAGTGAGGTTGAGTCAAATCCAGCGGCTTGGTTGACGACAGTCAGTCAACACAAAGGTGAGTGTTCGTTGTCAGTAATCTTAAAATCGGCAACACAGCTCGCTGTCCCGTGTGATGAACAAGAAGGACCAGGGATGATTAATCCCATCTCGCCTGGGCTGGATTCAAAGCTGGGACCTGCTGTTTGCTAAGCAGACGTGATAGCCACTGAGCTGTCGAATTTCCTTGGAAGCAATTCACAAGAATCAACTAGGTGGTGATGCCGTGGGTCGTTATTCCTTCATATCTCTTCCCTTTTCTTGCAGTCCGTGATACGTTCTGTTCATATGGCGTGATGGAGCTCTGTAGCAAGGGCCTCGGCACGTCCGCCCTGGCGTTGAAACAGAAAGGAGTCAATCTGTCGTGTGTTAGGACCCTCGTCGTCGTCGCCGAGGAACGACCACGTATTGCGTTGACTTCAGGGTTCTCCAAACTCTTCTCCGGTTTGGGATTATCTCCGCGAGCTGTGAGCACGAGTTTCGGCTGCAGGGTCAACGTCGGGATATGTCTACAGGTAAGAACCAGTCATCAAAATTGGACCTTTTCTTCGATCTGCAGAAAAAGTCTTGTCAGTGAATGAAACACGTATTTGGACTTTTGAACACCAATCCTTTTTAGCTTTGATTTTCTTCTTGTATTCCAGGGGGCGTCCAGTCCCGATACGACGTCAGTCTACGTCGACATGAAAGCGTTGAGGAACGACCGCGTGGCTCTCGTCGAGAAGGGTAGCCCCAATAGCATGTGTCTGATGGAGTCGGGGAAACTGTTACCAGGGGTGAAGGTCATTATCGCCAATCCTGAAACGAAGGGACAGTGTGCTGATTCTCATCTTGGAGAGGTAAGGAAACAGTTGTTAGGAATGTTGAACGTGAATTCTTGATGGGAAGGGTGCTGGTAATTCATTGTAGGAGCCCCCTGAAAAGTTTGCCCCCGGAGAGCAGACAACCAACTTTCTCTACTTTGCGTTTCAGATCTGGGTCTCCTGCCCCCACAATGCATCAGGTTACTTCACGATCTACGGGGAGGAGTCGCTCCACGCCGATCACTTCAATGCCCGCCTTGCGACCGGTGATATTCATGGAATGTACGCCCGCACGGGATTCCTTGGGTTCATACGCAGAACTGAGCTCACTCAGTCTGACGGAGGTGAGTAGCTCTCGATAATACTGTGATGATTTTGGCGTCATGACCCACTATGGCGTACATGTGCATGTTCATGTCTTTTTGCTTTGGATCCATTCGAGATAACTCGAAAACGGAGAGTAGGCCTAGTTGAAACAACTGACTACTGGCAAGCATGTTATGCCGTCAGCGCCTTTAGGCAAGGCCTAACACACAGGGCTCCGATCACACTCCTGGCAAGCATGTTATGCCATCAGCGACTTTAGGCAAGGGCCTAACACACAAGCCTCCGCATCACACTCCTGGCAAGCATGTCGTGGTATGCCTGCAGCACCTTTAGGTGAGGGCTGAGCTTCCACACTTCTCGCGGATGCATACCTTCTATAAGGAAGATCAGGTCAGTCCATGTACCGGCCTGCAAGCCCTTGGGAGACTTTGCAAAAAGGGTTCTGACCCCTGGTCGTGACTTACCTTCAGTTCTCCCCTTTTATTTTCAGAACGTCACGATGCCATTTTTGTAGTTGGTGCTCTTGATGAAACGGTCATGTTGCGAAACATGCGTTTTCATCCTATTGATATTGAGAATAGCGTACTTAGGTGTCATCGCAAAATATGTGAATGGTAAGTACCGATTCAAAAAATCTTTATAACTTGAGATTTCTGCCTTGTTTCATCAAACATCGAAAGTGTCTGCGCCCTCCTTACAAGTGTTAAATGTCGTTTCATCCCGTTTCAGTGCTGTCTTCACCTGGACCAATCTTCTTGTCGTCGTTGTCGAGTTGGACGGAAACGAAAACGAGGCTCTCGACCTCGTCCCTCTGGTGACCAACGCCGTCCTGGAGGACAATCAGTTAGTCGTCGGCGTCGTGGTCGTCGTCGACCCGGGAGTAGTGCCAATAAATTCGCGAGGAGAGAAGCAGAGGATGCATCTCCGCGACGGTTTCCTTGCCGACCAACTCGACCCCATCTATGTGGCGTATAACATGTAGGCTCAACACATTCTGTGCTTATTGAGACTCTCGTGGTAAAAAGATAATGAACCTTCATGTCTGCTCTTTATATTGTGACAGTGGTGCACCTTTTATCATGATTTTTCAGCAAAACGGCAAAAGAGTAATTTGTTTTAAGAGTCCCGAAAATGGGCTTAAAGCGTAATTTGCTGTACGGCTGCCATGACAATACCGGTACTTGTATAGTCTAGTAAATAGGCTTAAGCTGTAATTTGCTGCAAGGTTCTCATGACAAGTGCAGTGAGGTCTAGAAAATAGACTTGGTTTGTAATTGCTGTACAGATGTCAGGTCAATTACAGTGAATTTGTAATTTACTGATAGGCAGCCATGACAATTACAGTAGAGTCTAGGAAATAAACTTGAACTGTAATTTGCTGTAAGGCGCTCATGACAAATGTAATCTAGATGATAGGCTTGGATTGCACTTTGCTGGAAGTTTGTAAGATTTCAAAATATGCAGTGATATAATGCCAAATGCTTGGAATATGAGGACAGATGACTAAGGTTATTTTAGATCCGAGAAATCGCACATTTTTGCTGTTGCTTTAGAACCAAATAGCTGGGAATACTCATAACCAATTTGCCTTGTAAACAAACCTGAAGGTCGGCCATTGTTGTCAATATAAAGAGCAGACGTATCTCTTTGTCAGATGTAAATAAACATTGTACATTGTCTGTATATGTCTTTATTTTCAGCTTCTTATACTGAGAACCAGTCACTAGCGATACGGCCAGAGCAAACTAGTAGATTCAGCGGGAAGCATACAGGGTCGACATCAGAAACTTGAACGTGTTGAACAGTGGGGATATTGACCTTAGTTTGTTGAAATCACCTTGAGTACGTTGTTTTAGGAGGCCAACTTCACAGCATTGTGGGATATTTACGATATTCCTGGCGGGGGGGGGGGGGGGGNNNNTTTTTTAGCTTCAAGATCTGACGTAAATACTTCTAATCATGATGTAGAGTTAAATTATTTGTGACGTGTAGAATTTAGGCCAAGATTTGAGGTTCTACGAGGAACGAAAGTGACTTTAAAAAGTACCGATCAGCAACAATGATATTGTATTTAAAAACTGTGTCAAAGAAAGATTATGCAGTCGTGTTGTTTGGAATTTGAACTTTTGAGAGAAGTTAAAAGTCATGCTCCACATTTAGAGTTAACTCACTGGAGTTGGCTCTCTGTGCACGGGCAATTCTTCAATCAATCGTGACGCTAACTGATAGTATTTCGGAGAACTACGAAAATATGTGTGGTGGTCTAGGAAAATCCGTTGGATGTCGCTGAATGATCAACAAGGGCTGTCAGATTGCCTGTGCATTGATCTGCTACTGTTTACCTGTTATGAAGTACATTTCAGCTATTGAAATGTGCGGGTTCACCAAGGCCATTAACACTTTCCTCAAACACGACATCCGATGGGTTTTCCTAGACCGCCTCACATATGCCTGAAGGTGTATTCCGGCACCTATAGATTATTACAGTTCTTTGGTTCTTTTTTGAACGACTTCATATACATGTACACCATTGTTTTAATGATCTTGGTACTTTTTAGAGTTGAATTAGGGAAGGATTTCATAACGCCAGTAAAGAAGAAAGTCATGTGGTTGCATGAACTTGATCTAACAAGAATCTCAATCACGCGTACCGGGTACATTTTGTATGTTTTTAGCTTCGATGTCAAATACATTACAACCATGTGAATTCTTTTGTAACGAATGTTGTCTACATTAGTAAGAAATTGTTGAACACGTATCTAATACCTCAACGTAGCGTGCACTTACTCTCATTGTCAGCTGATTGGTTTTATAATATAGGCCTAGTCAATTTGAAATTGGCTTTGAGTAGAGTGGGTTTATTCTCAGACACCTTTGGAACTGACCGTTGTTGTACTTCATCTTAAAGCGAATCGAAAGCGAAAAAATTTGATTTAGAAATAGAATTTGAAAGGGGACGAATTTTCAGCAAAAAATGTTACCAAACTTCTCCAGAATGTCAACAAAGAAATTTTCGTGCATTTTGATTGGCTGAATTTTGTGTTTACAAACACCAGCCAAATGTAAACAAAATCCGCTATCGATTCGCTTTAATTGAGAGGTGTCCTGATTACAAAAGTCAAAATTTAATAGAAACGACCAGTTTGGGACTGAAGTTTGATATCCTTCACAGAGTGGTGCCCGCCTGGCAGAGGTGTCCGCTGAGGGAGGTTCCACTCTACACGATTTTGGTGGTGTTTGGGGCTGTGTGACCCCCTTCCATATCCAGGAAATTTGCCACTGATTGTGAGAAACTAGGGACAGGTCGGTAATAGGGCCATTGGAGGTTATCGGGAGTTCTGGGCTCTTGCACCCCCTCGTCACTGCAGCATTACGGTGAAAGCAGGAGCGAGTGCTGAGGGCCCAGATAACCTCAGGATGGACTTGGCCTGTTTGTGGGGATCTGTATGAAGAGTGAGATGAGATTCTGAGAGTTTCAGAGGGGAAATGTCTCCAGTTTCAACCTGGGTATTCACCAAGTAAAATCTACCGTAATATAGCACTCTCCTTGTATTTTCTCACAAAGTTATGAAAGACCTTTAAAGTACCATTGACGTTAATATTAAACTAGCGATTCTTCCCATCCCGTTAGAAAAATTATGATCTTTTTAAGAAAGCTAGGTTTTTGTAATTTTGTAATCCATAAAGTTGTTCAGTATTAGGTTTTTTGCTAATACCTACATGATGTATTTGGTGAGTTTTTTAGACTTTATTGTTTTCAGTGGACAGTGGTGATGTGGTGTTTTATGTTTCCTGGTCAACATTTTTCCAGTTTTTGGTGAAGCTTTGCTGTATGCCAAGTAAAATAACAACTTATATAAGATAGATGCAGATGGTACCATGGTTACCAATATTTGTATCCCATGATCTGACATCAACCAATGGGACGTTCATCCGATGACATGATCGCTGTGGGATCTGTGAACACAGTTCCTAAAGATTGCCATCGGTATGTACTGCTCGACTCCAAATTTGGGACAACTCATACTTAATGCAGGACACTCAGCTTTTTGCCCAGCATTAATTTGACCCGATCAGGGAAACCAGGCACATGTCTCCAAGGAGGAAATCAGTGACGATTTCAGCAATGATTACGCCACAATGGCTGAAATCAATTGAGGTGTTACAGTGACAAAGAGAGGCTATTCTTTAGCAGTGAGTTGATGACCTAAGGCTGACTTTACATCGGATGACACGCGACACGAACACGCTGGCGAACAATGGCTTCACAAAGGATTCATCCCCATGAAACCTTTGTTCACCTGCGTGTTCATGTCGCATGTCATCCGATGTAAACTCAGCCTAACAGGGTAGTCAAGCGTCTTGTCATTGCCTGGAGACTTGGGCCTGGTTTTCCTAGACTGGGTCACACTTCATGGACCCATTCTACCATAACAATACACATACATGTACTTGAGCGCACACCTCAAATCAAGTTTCAATATTTTTACACTTCTCAACCAAATCGCAATTATTTCATAGCCATTTAATTTGTACATAGCTTTGTATTATTTAAGTAGTAAGTTGGCAATGTAAAGTTGTATTTTGTATAGAATTATGTTTATTATTGTGACCAGAAGAATGGAACAAATGTCTTGTCTATATTCTCGTATTGCTATTTATAAGGAAGCACGCCGACCTCAATGTGGAGATATTTCAAGAGAGACGTCTGTATGAGACAGACACAAGGACATGTTTTAACATGCTTTCTCTGTAACAGACAGATACAAGGACATGTTTTAACATGCTTTCTTTGGGAGGTCCAGTTTCCGCCTGCAGTGGACGAAAGACAATTCTCAAATTGACGAAAATGAGAAAGATCTGTGCACTTCCGCCAAAATCTCAACCACAACCCGAGTCTGAAACTGAATGACGTGACGCAGACAACCCCATGACAGTGACTTCGACGACGTTGCGTCAGAGTTGATCATTGCTGAATCATGGATTGCGTCACGTCACCTGGTTTCATATCGAAGTTGTGGTTGCGATTTTGGCAGAAGTGTGGAGATCTGCAAATTCGAGAATCGTCAATGTCTCTGAAGAAGATCCACGCAAGTGCCTACCATGCTTTGAAGTAGACGTGAAGAACCTGCACACAGCTGTATAGGCCAACACCAAAATTTGAAACTGAAGGTCTATCTTGACATTGAAGTTTCGGTGCTGCACCATGCGAGTTTTCTCGTACGAGTTGGCCCTCTATTGGCGACTCAACCATAGAAAACTGTCTCAATGTTAGTCCTACACAAACCGTCAACGGTGAATTGCCCAATGACAGCCAGCAGGCACGAGAGAACTTTCACATTGAGTAGCACCTTTATGCCAACAGAACTTAAAACTGAAGATGTACCGGTATCTCTGCGTTGAAGTCAGGACGCCATCTCTCCAACTTTGTATCTCAACTTATTTACTGTAATACTTAGGTTGCCTGAAAATTACTTATATTTTCTCATTTGTCACTGTAAGATTCTCCTCTACGGACTGATGAAATAAACCACCATCAAATGGCATCGTGTTACGTTCACAGCCACGTCAGTGCCACCTTTTGGTCTGCCAGTACATGTATTCCTTGGCACGTGGGCTCTTCAACAACTTGTTCTCATTGCACTTACATGTAATATATAAACATGCTGGTATGAATGGGGAACTTTTCTGCCGTCGGTGGCCGTAAGAGGCCGCTTGTTAGCGGTCCTAGAACGTCGCAAAATTTGACATCAAGTGCGTGAGCCACGGCGCCCACGTCATTATAGACGACGTTGTGGCATGCATTTCTGCCCTGTGACGTCAAATTTCATGACGTTCTGGGACCGGTAACTCGTAGCGGCCTCTGACGGTACAAAAGTTCCTCATTATGCCAAAATTATTGTCACTTTGAACCAGGGACATATTCACAAAGCAAATGCAGGATTTTATTCCGGGTTCCTCAGCTGTAGCTCGCTGGAGTGTCTCAGCCAGCGAGCTGGAGTGCTTTACCAACAGGCTTAGTGTGTCGGCCGCGGGTTAGAGAGCGCTAGAGTTCTTCAGCCTTAGAGGCTTGAAGACAAACCATCAACCGATGGGCAAGATCGTGCTTGAGCTTTGTGAAGATGTCCCTGGTAGTAACCGCAGGAGAATTTCCAGAGAATATCTTAAGATGTGAGCTCTGCTTGTTCACATTCAATGACAACCCATTTCTTACCCTAACCTCTGTCTACTTATCTTGGGTCTCTTTCGCCAGCAGTTTTGATTTGAGCAAGACGCTTCACTAGCATTGCTCATTCGTGGTCTTGTGTATAAAAATCTCAAGTTTGTACTTGGAATATTGTAAATAAATGATACTAATTGTGCAATATACATCTTCGTAAGTGTCGGTTTATTTTCACATTCTTTATTTTTGTTGAATTCAAGGAAATGTCCAATGGGGAACCGGAGTGCCCAAAGGAGGCGCTGGGGAACAACTCAGTTTTTACACAAAAACGCATGCGCCGCGACGTTGAAAACCTCTTTGACGTCGCACGTCGTTCCGTCGTGCGTCATTCAGAATGAGTGACGTTGCTCTTCGATCTGTTCTTTACGCTAAAATAGTCAATTTTATTGATAAAATTCGACATGTTCCCGCTTGAATTTTCACTTGAAAACATTCAGATACATCGAGTCAGTTCTATACTTGATGTTGAATGTGTAAAATTCAAAATTCAATGGACTATTTCAGGTATATTACGGCTGGAAGTAGGGTGTAGTTTCCAGAATTAAATGGCAAATAACGTTAGCCTCACTTTCGACGTCGTATTTTAGACTGAGTTGTTCCTCATTAATTCACAGTGAGCGAGGTACGTCACCGCCACTTTTCCCAAAAACAGAGAGGGTCCCATAGGACCGTGATCACATGATTCAATCTGTTTGGCAAGGAACTTCCTCCGTGAGCAGAATGGGATGCACTTCTAATTGGTTTCCATCGAGGATTTTGGACTGATCAGAAATTTCAGCGTGCTGTCAGTTCTGTTCATGCGGTTAATTAACCTGACAGGCAGCAGAGATAAGTCCTCAGTGCCCGCCATTCTGTAGGTTACGTGTACGTACCATTTCATGCATATTCCGACAACCTGCGCTCAAGTAGGGTGAACTTTGGCACAAAAATTTGCACAAGTACATTTCATGAAATGCTAACTCCTTAACTCATCTTGTTCGACAGGCATTTGCCTAATACATGTAGATGAGGGTATGTATCAAAATATGCATCAATATGGCACAAATGTTGATTGCAGGAATACATTTTTATGCATTCAAAAATGACTTACTTTTTATACGAGCCACCAGTCTACGTGCATAAAAATCGCTATACTCCTGAGGAAGTTCTTCTAAAGTTTTTAAAGCACGATCTAAAATTTGAAAAGCCCTGCTCGCAGGTAAAGGGTCTTTGTTGCCGTAAATATCTTTAGTATCGTAGTAACTGTCCTCAAGATGTTTCCAAAACACATTCACGGCGATACCGAATTCGAGAGCTGTGACGTTGTGGAACCAAAGTGCGGGTATAAAGAGAATATCTCCTGGTTCAAGGATGCATTCGTGCCGTCGTGCCTTCTGAAACTCGGGATATTTGTTCAGATCTGGATTATCGATGTCCAACACTTCAGATTTGTCTCCTAAAAGAAGGCGAAGTAAGAATATGTGAAAGGACCGTAAAACTAAAAGGATGATAAGACTAACAAGTGACGTCATGATGCCCGTGTTATGGGGAAATGAAACCCTGGTCTACCCAGTCGCGGCACTTTGCATCATTATGTCAAAATACGGTTGGCACTGAAGTTGTTAGAAGGAGAAAGTTACTCACCGTTTAGGTAAAGAAACAAGGCATCACGTGGGGGAAACAGAACAGCACGCTTTCGTCCCTTGATTTGGATAAGAATGTTGTCCATGACCTGGAAAAAATTGAAAACTGAGGGTCATCATGTGTTGATTTGCTTTTAAAATTCCAGGAAAACTTCTCAAAAAGGACACTCAAGGATGTCAAGTGAGTTGATCAACATCATCATCTTGCTAACGGACGGTTGCCCTGCAACAGAATGACAACCAAACTTACATCATAGTGAGTCCAAAGCTGAACGCCGGCTGATCCTATCCTGAAGACACTGGAGAAAAATTTACTTGGATCAAAGAATCCCGAGATATTCAAATCGTCTGCTAGTTCTGGAAACTGTTGGTGGATATCTGCCACGTTTTTTCTGGGATCGTCGCCGAGTGACCGAAGGTAGTAACGTTCATCCTGCAATGACAACAAAAAAAGCAATTGTAATTTATCTGTAATTGGCAACGTAACTGTGATGTTGACGTTTCAGTTTTAACAGCTGGAAACTGATCATCCGCAAAAACTTTTGGAGAGCAGTGTTCATGTGAGAAGCACCTGGCTTTACCTCTTTAATGAAGTATTCAGATTTAATGTCCTGTGATGCACGCTTGATGAATTTGTTGAATGGCAGTGAACTGCAAAAAGAGAAAAAGGCATTTATAGTCCATTTCAATCCCACAGCTACGATATGTACAAAAAAGTCAGTTACCGGTACTAAAGCCCCCGTCACATACATGTACATGTATCTACTGGGCCCCGTACGATTTTCCCCACCCAGCGGCTTGCCGTGGATTTTAGAGACAGTACGGGTCCATTACGATTTTCATTTTCATTTTCATGTTCATTTTCATTTCTACGGTTTTTATTCCCCTGGGATCAGGGGCAATCTGTCAGTTTTTACTCACCGTACGGGCCCCGGAGTGGATATGTGACAGGGGCTTATAGAAGGTATGTCAGGTGCTAAAATCCATGGTACCTTGTTCCTGATGGTCCCTTGTTCCTCTATGCCACGGCAAATAACAGACTAACATGGGTGAACAGAAGTCTGTAGTGGACTCCATACCTCCGTCAAAATCCTAACAGGGTTAGATTTTAGATGCCTTGGACTGGAATGGTGACATAGTCAGGCTTACTTGTAGATGAAATTCTTCTGAATGAAGTCCATTTGCGCATGTGGTGCTACGTGAAGCTTGACCTCTTTGTCTCCAACTTTTGAACTTAAGTAATCGACTGTCCATTTTTCTTTACAAGGACCAATATCGAGACCTCTTAAAATCACAGGCGTACGCTGAAATCCAGGAAGCAGACAACCCCTTGTAGAATATTTATTAACTGCAGTTAATACGTAGGCCTTAGGCCTAGGTAGTGGTGGATGGTTGGGCCTGTAACCTTGCTTGTTGTTAGGCTGGGGCTACCGGTATGTTACTGTTGTGTTTGTTGACTAGGCTTAGACTTTCTTTGGACGCCACTGCGGTAGGCGTACTCCACCGTAGCCTACGCCTGCCTTGGTAGGTACACTGTACCGGTATACCATGAGAGTGAAAACTAGGTTTATTGTCATGTCGTGTACCGGTACGTGACATGACAATAAACCTAGTTTTCACTCTCATGTTATGGCGGCGATGTTTCTGTTCGAATGGGTCGGATATTGAGACTGATATTGTACATTTTTGCATTGGATTGATATGACACATTGCCTCGGTAGGCCTACTAATAATACTGAAAAGAAGCCTTTTAACCCGGTTTTTGGCGATATTTTGGTGTATTCCGGCGTATTTCGGTGTATTCCGGTCTTCTTACCATTCTTACGGACCCTTGTCTCAGTTGCACTGTTGGGTGTTGAGTCTGGGCCGAAACAGCACAGCATACCGGTATGACTAATATGACGGACGGTAGGCAGGTTGGTTTGGCTTGGGACGCTCTCAATCGTGGCTGCGCATCATTGGACATGCTCAGACAGTCAGCCAGAGTGTTTGGTTGTTCTCATGCCGCGCGAGGTCAGTCAGTCAGGTAAACCTAACGTCAGGTGATCGCGGTTCGCCACTTTTTGACGTCATCTCCCGCCCGATTTGTGTCACTTATCTTTGATCCACAACAATTACGTATTTAATATATGAAATCGAAAAAAAACAACACAGCATGTTCGACTTGTGTATCATTGTTTATCCCATGTGACCTTGAACCCATTGTTGTTACAACAACGTCGAGATGCTGTAAACTATCCGGGGCGAATGTTTCGGCGAGTGCCGGATGCGCTCCGAAGGGGGGGGGGTATCGCGGTTCGCCATTTCGTCGGAAATCGATGATTAAAGTGTGCGTATCATTTTCTTCACGGTAAATAAAGATGCCTATTGTTAGCGCTGCTTGTATTGATGTTTGTTTTAACTACTCTTCGAAATCCGATCACAGCAAGTGTGTGAATTTGCCGTCGTAAGTTGACACACCTTCCCCGTTCACTGCGCCTTCCGTGAAAAGACTGTCTCATTGGTCTGTGACGTTACGACATGTTCGACGTCACTGTGACGTTGCGTAATTTTGCATAATGAAAACAAGCGTCGATGGGGGTACCGCGGTTCGCCAACAACTTCAAATCCCAAAGTAAACAATGTCCACGTGGATTTTTTGAAAACGAATGACGTCACCCTTGACCTGAATCAACGCAGCGGCCGTAGCATCTTTCAGTCGGGGAATATTGTCGACCGAAACGCGGTCTTCAGGAGCATGAAAATGTGTGCCGTTTTTCGGCTGTTTCGTCGTCAGGTTGCCGTTTTACTGCATTGAGGTAGACATGCTGCTAAAGATTGGTGAATTGTGACGGAAATAACAGACGAAATCCGATGAAAGTTGGTGAGCTTGTAGTGTTGACTTCCCTCTTTGAAGTGGTCGAAGAGTCAGAGCGGTTGACGTCGCTACGTTCGGACAACGGGTCAACGAAAAAAGATTATCAGTTTGCGGGGGTTCGTAAGAATACCGAATCGGACCGAAACGGACCGAATCGGACCGAAACGGAGTCAAAATGTACCGAATCAGAGCAAAATATCACCTCTTTTTGGTACTAGATGGTAGATATAGCACTTATACGATGTTTCTAAAGTTGTACAGCCAATATTGTCAAAGTTTTAGTGAGTCTCTTCAAAGTAACATGGACAAACAGCAACAGGTGACAGTGTTAACATTTGACGATAGGTGGCAGCAGCCGAACAGCAAAACTGGAGTGTGAGACCTAAGTCAAGATGGCGGCTCTTATATCGCATATCCGATATCATTGTCACTAAACTAGGCTATGCCTAGTCATATCATGCATATAGCCTTAGAAACATCGTATAAGTGCTATCCTACCGTCTAGTACCAAAAAGAGGTGATATTTTGCTCCGATTCGGTACATTTTGACCCCGTTTCGGTCCGATTCGGTCCGTTTCGGTATTCTTACGTACCGAGTTTGCGGTGCGGGCTGTGACGCGACGTCAGAAAGTGGCGAACCGCGATCACCTGACGTTAGGTGGCTTTTTTTGGCTGCATAGGCCTAGTATGGTTGGCATGGTTGGTGGCCCTCCCTGCCCCCAGCCAGCATCCCCATGGGCATGGCATGGGCCGGCCCTGGGCTCAGCCTTGCCTTCTTATTAGTATGACCTAGGATAGGGGCATCTAGGCCTACCGGTAGGCCTATTACACTGATGATTTATTCTCAACATACCGTGGGGTAAAAATCGCTTAAAAAGTCGTCTTTTGTGATATTCTGTATGACAGGTATTTTGCGCACGTTGTCATTCATGGGCGCTGCCATCTTGAATTTAACTTCGTCCCCAGGCTTATTCATTGATTACACAAAAATTCGATAGATGTCACCAGCAAACGGCGACATATTTCCGACCGTTGATTCTATCCCGCTGCCAGCACTCGTATAAGCGTTCATTTTCAACCTAAAAAGCACACAAAAACAATCAGATAGGCCTATTACAACAAGCCTGGTGGCGTTAAGGTTCACGTTTATTCTAACCTCTTATTCCAATATTGGCGGCTGACTTGTACGGGATGAATCTGCTTGTTTGGGTCCATCAATTTCCGCTAGGTGTCGCTATTTCGTTCCACCTAAATCCGCCAGGTGTCACTAGCAGCCGGTGGCAGATCCAGTCATTGATTCCTTCCCACTGCCCCAGCACTCGTGAAAGCGTTCATTTTCAAGTCAGAAATAAAGCAAATTTGTCCAACCTGATATAAAACAAGGAATATTTTGAAGAAGTTGGTGGCGTTTTAATACGATTTATTGGGCAGGGTTGGAGGAATTAGCGTTTTCATTCGGTCCAGTATCGGCGGCGTAGCCTAACCTCGTCCACAGGTTTACTCGGCCACCGACTATTCTGATACTCGGGTAAACTCGCCCCACTCGGCTAATCCTGGGACGAGGTCGGAAAATGGCAGCGCCCATACGGAAAAATTTTTTCTCACTGAATTCATGGATTACAGCGAAACAACTCAGTATACGATCGTTAGATATTGTATTTAGAAACATCAAATCTTTTTCCAGTTTTACATCTAGATGTCAGCACAAGAAATATACTGACCCGTCCAAAAACAATTGTGTTATCCAGTCACTCCTGTCGCCTGTACATTTCCGCTGTGTAAATGCACGTCAGCTGAGTGCACACCGGAGCTCTACGTCAGCCTTTAGCACAGGTTGCATGAAGCATGGCAGTCGACTGGGCAACACGCAGGAAAGAGCCACCGGCCAAGGAATGCGAGAAAATACGTCCAGCGGTGGCTTTGGCCTTCTCAAGAAAAGACACTGCTGCTCAGGGCATTCACGTTTTGGGTTTTATAATGCGTCAAACATGCCGAATTGGCTCAATTATAGTCTAGGTAACAGAACCTTTCACACAAGCACCGTCTACCAGAATTCGAGAGAGCCAGATGATCCAGATTTCAAGCCCCCTTGGAGGGAAAAGCAAGCGAGGTTTCGTTTGTCCAACTGGCGGGAAATTATATGGCCTAGTCTCATAAAGACGGTGAAGAATTGGATTCTGACCATCCTCATCCGAGGATACATGGATGAAACATATTCAACGAAGGGATTCCTTGATGGAGCAGAACAGGTACTTGTGCGAGACTGACATTTTAATAGATGTCGTCAGTGGAACTGATTTTATTTGGAGGTCAGTAGCAAGTAGAAACAGTCTCCAGTTAATCTTGAACCCTTTCCTCGTATTTCAGGCTGTCATCATGGTATCGGAGATGCTCGCTGGTGGAGATTTTCAAAATCTCAGTGAAATGCAAATGGTTGCAGATGAGGTATGATAATTTAATCAAAGGGTGTGGCATGCTTTAACGACCCATAAAAAGTGGTTTTCCTCTCCTGTCACAATTTCCACAGGTATCAAGTCCGAATCACACTTACAATACAAGAGATCAGCTGACATCGCTATGTTGTCGCAAGGCCTTAAGGAAACCGCTGCAATGGAAATGCCTCACTGACTGTTCAATTTTTTCTTCTAGGCCCTCGGTGATGCACAAGTCCATTATGCAGACCTGAACGCCTCTCAGCGACAGTTGATCAAGATAGATCCCGATGATCTTTTCTTCCGGTATATCTACGAGATTGGCATGATTATAGATGACGTGACAGGTAGGTAGCTAACCCTACACGAATCAGGTTGGCGAAGAGTGAGAAATGCCAGCTTTATATTTGATGTCATCTTTTTCTCTTCAGAAAAACGTTTTGTTGAGATAACGACCGTTTTCCAAGGATGTCAGGGATTGGCAGAGGCGAAGAAGTCAGACCCATGGGGGGTGCAGAAGTTCATCGCTGATAATGCCGACCAGTTGTATATCTGTAACTACAGGTAGGCAGCACCCATGGAAGGGTTTCTGGGAGAGGGATTGGGCATGGAATGCAAGTCATCATATATCCCATTCTTCAGATATTGTAGGGTTGATCTGGAACAGTTCAAGAACACACTGACGAGTAGACTGTGCTGCCATCTGTGGTGGATTAGCGTTATTTCTATAAATCTCTGTTTTTTTTCAGATTCATCCGAGAATTCACCAAAGGTATTGACGATGACTGGGTGATCAACAAACTTAATCACTTTCTGCCAAAGGAATTAGTAGACGAGACGCCACCTTTCAGTCGATAAAGGACTTCAACTGGACGAGATTGAGGAGGTCCGTAGTTGTGAACATCCAGATATATTGGAGGACTTCGGGCTCGGAAATTATTCTGATGGTGTGATAGGCAGTCAAGGCTAATGATCCCGTCAACCTGTTTTATAGATGGCGACTCTCTGTGACGCAGGTTTCCATACTCAGTAGTCATTATCAAGTTTTGGAATTAGGCACAAAGTGTTCTTACCTGAAGCTTTTAGCCTGGAAAGTAGAGAATCATTTTCAGGAATTCCTCGCATTTATTTCTGAGCAAGACGAGGCCAACATGGAATCGGTGTTATCGAGACGGGAGGAGTGGGCTATTCAAACGTGGTTGTGTGATTATGTTATTGAACCTGTGCCAATTAGTCCAAAAATCATGCCCTGATCCAGCCAATGAATAGCAGGTAAGATTTTCTTTGGTGAAAGGCAGTACCGCCACTGGTAATCAGGGGGAAGATAGGCAATTCATGTAACAGCTGCATCATGGGCTTCCAAGAACACTGAAGTGTACAGTATAGCTATTACTTCCATCAGTTGTATTCCCACTGATTCTAAGTGCAGCTACATGTACTGCCCTCTAGATGATTGGGGGAAGTAATAATAAGTGCCTTATGCCAGTGGTATTCACAGGGTTAGAATAACCGGCAGAATAAGTGTGTGTTGGTTGGACTTGTGCTTTGTAATCAGGTCATTGCACTTTGTGCAGTGTGGGAATAACGAAGTTCTCTTCACCATGCTGTTACTGGAATATCCTTGAATAAAAAGACTCCACTCACCTTTTTGTTCTCCATATTTTATTTTTCGATAAAAACAGGTCGATTTTTGGTAATATTGAGTAGAAATACAATGTATTACATTGTATAATGAAGGATTGTTGTAATTTTAACACAGACGAGGAAATTGATACGCTGAAGGAATGACAAGGATCCCCATAACCACATAATGGAGACCATTATTAATGATCACAAAGTTTCAAATTATCTCCCATAAAAGTCTCCAATTTACCGAAATCACCCCGGGCAGATGTTGTCTGCTTGTACATGAATGTGACAAACATCCTGAGCAGACGACATCTCATTTTCCATTCAATATTATTCGAAGTTTTAGACTCGCTCGACTTTGAGCTGCTCAAATAGCCAAACTCCAAAGCAGTACATGTTTACATCACATGACTAAATGCTTATGCTTCATTTCTGCTGTGCAAGTGGATTAGCGTGTACTGGTGCTGTACAAAAATGAAGTAAAAGCATTTACTGGGATATCTGACCACCAAGTGTATTAAAATACACTTCAATTGAAAATTATGACATATTTCCTTATGAAACTTAGCGAAACTAAAGTAAATGCAAAACAGTTGAGTGACTTATAGAGTATTATGGAATGAAGGTCAGACCATCAGTGACTCAAATAAGACCATAATGACTCGGGTCTGACCACAATGACTCGGGTCCGACCACAGTGACTCATGATCAGACCACAATGACTCATGATCAGACCATGACTCATGATCAGACCATGACTCATGTTCAGACCACAATTACTCATGATCAGACCATGACTCATGTTCAGACCACAATGACTCATGATCAGACCATGACTCATGTTCAGACCACAATGACTCATAATCAGATCACAATGACTCATAATCAGACTACAATGACTCGGGTCTGACCATGACTCAGATCAGACCATAATGACTCGTATCAGAACATAATGACTCATGATCAGACCATAATGACTCGGATGACTGCCAAGATTAAATAGTGTTCGTCCATTTTTTCACTTTTTACCAAAAACATTTTTGTCAGTAATCATCCCAAATTGTTGGAACACTGTCCACAGACCCTAGACTAGGCCTGAAAAGTAAAGGATACAAGGGTGAGGTCAAGTTTTGAGTAAAGTAAAGATAACCCTCAGATTTTTACCCTAGGGTAAAGATAACTCCCAATGTATCCAAAACTTGACTTCTCAACGAGGCTATAGTTTACCTTGAGTTTACCAAGAGTAAACTCTGGGTAAACTCAAAATTTTACTTAAATTATACCCCAGGGTTAAGTATACCTGAGCAGAGCAGCTGTTACCAAAACAATGGGTTAATTAGTATATTACTGGGAGTTTAAATTAGCTGGATTTAGAGTAGAGTTGAAAAGTTGAAATTCTTCCATACGATGCTCAGACAGTTATGCAACTTGGAGGAATGACTTCAACAAAAGCTGAGTGTCGGCACGACAAAGAGAAATGCAAATATGTTTCACTTTTGTGATGGCCAATTGTGCCTGGGGCCAGAAATATAACTTAGGGTTTCCGATATCATTGTTCCTTCTTGGGCTGCAGCGTGGTAACGCTTGATTACATAACTTCAGGTTGATGAATGAGCGTCGGATGGAAGCTGAAAATATAAAATTCTTTTGTCTTACAGTTTCGGCACTATGCACCTTTTGTAACCAGATTAGTTGACGCAGCAACTTGGATGTTTTCTCACGATCATGATGCCAGCATCATGATCGGCGCCTAGGAGATTCTTATTGGTCAGGGGTCCCTAGCCCTAGTATCTGATTGGCCAAATGTTGTGGTCAGGGGCCCATACTTAACCCCCAGCATCCAGGTTGTTGCTCAGATTTAGTCACTGCACCAGAGTTAGAACAGTAAAGCAGAATTTCCACTAACATTCGACTCGATTCCACTCCTTGGCTAGTCCCCCCGAACACTCTGGTGACACAGCCATCTTTGTTAAAAACGAATGGACAAATGCATTAGGGTAATCTTAATCCCTAGGTGTTAACTCAGAGTTAACTCGGGAAGAAGTCAAGTTTTGGGTAAAGTTTTGGAGGCATGGAAGAACAGTCAGCCAGGCATGTTTTTATGCATGTCTTAGTTCATGCTCTTGCCCAAAAAAAGCCTGAAAATTACTTTAAAGGAGGCTAGCATTAAGTGGAGAACCTGTGCATAGACATTTGCGACTTACGGATGGACAATTCGATGGAATATTTGAGGAATAGACCTATCAGGTATCTTTTAGACTGCTTGAACCTGTTGTGATGTTCTCTCTAAGGTGATTCAAAGCCTCGATCATTTTCTGCTCGCTCCAAAGATCTCTCATTCTTCCCCTTGTCCATCTTGCTTGTCATGCGTGTGTGCTGTGGGCTATTAACACTGCTACAGCATGTGATGCATGCATGAAGCATGCACTGATGCTGGCCCAGAGTAAAGATTCAAGGAATCTGAGTAAATGTGGGGAATTTCCAGGGGTTACTTGAGGGTTATCTTATAGTTACTTTAGAGTTAGCTGGGGTATACTAAGAGTTTACTCAGAGTTTACCTGTATCTGGGGTAAAGAGCTCAGGTTAACTCAAAGTAAACTCAAAGTTAACTCAATCCACTTTTACTCAATACTTGACCTCACCCAATGCAAAATTCAGCAAAGTTGCTTGGGTTGAACACGATGAAATCTTAACATGATAGTTTTGATTCATTTTGACCCCTATAGGCCTACATGTAGCTTAGAGGTGTCCCGATTATAATCAGGACACCTCTGAGCTGAGCATGGTATGTATAGGTCGTTCACAAGCCTGTCCTCTATGGTACCACTGTACAGTTCTGTTGGAATGACTTCAAACACCTTAAAGGGACTAGGAAAAATTTTTTCAAGCTTCGGTTATTACAAAATGCTGGTCTTTCATGATAAATTCCCACCGTCAATTCACTTTTTCAATTAACTGTTAATTACTGGCACCCAGACAAATCAGTTATCACCACACCATGGAGCATTCACCACGTCACTGGGAACCTAATCAACATAATAGAGTACAAGCTCGCTCTATACAAAACATACAGCGAGAGGTTCCCAGTGACGTGGTGAATTCTCCATGGTGTGGTGATGACTGATTTGTTTGCGTGCCAGTAATTAACACTTAATTGAAAAAGTGAATTGACGGTGGGAATTTATCATGAAAGACCAGCATTTTTAATAACCGAAGCTTGAAAAAATTTTCCTAGTCCCTTTAAACCTGGAACTCAAATCTGTTTACATGAAGGCTGACAATCTGTTACACTATTTGATAATGAAAATGACCAGAGATATTCTTGGTACCATAACGTGAATAATGATACAGTATTAATATGTACATCCGTTCAAGTGTAGTGTAATCTTCCCTCTTATATACAAATCATTGAAAAATAAAAAATATTCCTTGTTTTATCTGTTCAATATATACAGTGAGAGTTTGAGTTTAGATATGAAATATACACAGAATGTATAGGAAATGAATCCGACATATATATTTCCATGAGACAGTGATTAATAGTACGGTATTTTAACCCTCCTGGGTGAACCCCTTTTATGCTCCGACTTGAAATATAGCCCAACAATGTAATAAAGATTGAGTTATACTGCAACATTGCATCCTCCTATGATAAAAAATCATAAACAAAGTAAAACTAGATAGGTAGAAGAAATTTATGTGTAAAACATAAATGCATTGAAATTTTGACCATGTGGGGACGATAACCCACTTACTAAGAGAGGGGTTAAAGATACCCCTTACTAAGAGAGGCCGGGGTTAAAGATAACCCCTTACTAAGAGAGGGGTTAAAGATACCCCTTACTAAGAGAGGCCGGGTTTAAGATAACCCCTTACTAAGAGAGGGGTTAAAGATACCCCTTACTAAGAGAGGCCGGGGTTAAAGATAACCCCTTACTAAGAGAGGGGTTAAAAGATACCCCCTTAATAAGAGAGGGGTTAAAAGATAACCCCCCTTTCTTGAGAAGGGTTAAAAGATACACCCCTTGAGAGGGGTTAAAAGATAACCCCTTACTAAGAGAGGGGTAAAGATAATTTGCATTGCACCATCCCCTAATATAGTGAAGTTTTGCAATGGCCCGGTTAGCGTGTCTCTGAGGAAGTTTACCACTGAGATTCACATTGTTCTAATACGCTTTAACAATGGAAAGAATCCTCGCTAAATGTTGTCTGAGACTAACCAGGCCGTTGCGAAAAAACACAAATAAGAATCTAAAAGACTGATAGAAGCCACTTGGAGGAATGTCACATTTAAATTATGCAGCCACAACCCTTAGAGCGCCGGGTTTTTTCAACTTTTCCTTCCCCCGTGACCGGTTTTTTTTCGAAAAAAAGAAGAAAAAAAATTGCCAAAAATGCATGTGTTTTGAAATTTTAATTTCATGACCTTTTCCGCGTACATGTATACTTAAAGATAATGTATCACGGATATTTTCGCGGGCCACGAAAATCATTGTTTATTTACATTTTGTTTGTTTATGTCAAGTCTTTATTGTCTTATGAGTAATTTGTTGGTGGCATGCCCCTCCAGAAATTCTTTTGATACCGAAAATATTCAATATGGTGGGCTGGCATGTCCAAAAAGTCCAAAATAACATAATGTAAACATCCATGTTTACAAACATTGAATGTAAACAATGAAGTCGTGATATATTATCTTTAATGGTCCTTTAAAAGAGAATTGTTGCACCGAGTATACTCGGTAATGGCGCTCTATGGGTTAATGAGAGACTAGCTGATCTAGAATCAAAACTCCTGTAAAATAGTGACTAGGCTCAAATCACGAGCGAGATGAAATGACTTGGGTTAAATATCGTCAACAGTTTTGATTCCTATGATTTTAAAGAGAAAACAGAACAGAACAATAACACCTTATTTCCTAAATCATCTTGAAATAAATAGAGGATTATTGGTTAACCTCATTCAAGGCCTGCATTATATATACAGAGACCTTGGTTTGGGCCCTGAACCAGGATAATCAATGAATATGGTTCACATTCATTTCCTGACTCTGAATTGAAGCGTGATAAATTTCCCCGACTAGTTATGATCCGAGCACATTCTTTCGAACATTTACTTTTACAAATGTATAAAATGGGAGATCGGAACGGCATGAAAATGATTTAGAATATCATATATCAATAATATGCTTATGATTGCCGGTAATGACTTTAGGCCTACAATATTCCATAGAGAGCAAGTGTCCTGAATTCAAGGGAGAACCTCCGATAGTGATTCAGTGGGAGGAAGGTTGGTGGAAGTAACAGCTATATTCTATGCCTTATGTACAAGAGAAAGAGTGATTACCTCAATCAAACATCCGCCCACTGATCTTCAGTGGGAGGATGTTTGACTTGAGGAACAGCCGTATTCTATCCTATGGTGTACTCAGTAGTACACAGTATCGCTGTTACTTTTGTTGATGTACTCCCACTGACCATTTGACCATTTGGGGGCAGTGTTTGCCACACCACATCACATAACACAGAAGATTTGACTGGACAAATAAACGTTTTCTGATGTTTTAGCAGATATCACTTTATGAAACATCATACTGTATTTTGATATGATGAATATGCTAATGGCAGGAATGGGTATTTTTTGTCATGATTTTTGAATATATGTACAAGTGTAATACAGGATTTGGAAAAATGTCATTTTTAACATGATTTTAGTGGAAAATTGTGCTGTAAAATTGACCCTTGACGACTTCTTTGATTTACATCACAAGTTTTACGTCAGAGCTCTTGGTTTACTCCTTCAGTTTCATGAAAAAAAATTCACATTTTGTACTGGTCCATCTTTTTGTTGTGTTTGATAATTGACCAATCAGATGAGAGTGGTATTCTTGTAAGCCAATAGGATGAGAGTGCTGTTCCTGTGAGCCAATAGGAATGATGGTTGTGGCTAGAGTAAATGATGTCATATGAAACCAATCAAATCACGCCGTGGTCAGCGTGAGAATGAATTTGGATATCTACCTGTCCCTTAATATGATTTGAGGTAACCCCGCAAGACACTAATGAGAAACCACAGAATTGTCCAATCAAATGACTTGTTACATACACTGAGCAACCAATCACAGTTCAGATGATTGTAAGTTCACTGAATTCTCGACGTCCATATCTGTTGCCGATGTTTGCGAACTGCGCCGGTTGCTCAGTCTTCGTGGAAAGAATTGGAACCGGGAATTTCCAGAATTCGCATTCCCGGATGAACCGGAAGTTGGTGCGTCCGGCGACATGAAAGCCGTGCTCGCACCAGAGTTTGTGCTAGGAGGAGAATCATCGACGCCAAATATGGATAGCGGCGTCGCCGGTGAATTAGCATCCACACTCGCACCGGTGCTAACCGGCGACATCTCAGTAGGTTTCGACCGCAAGGGGTCAAGACCTTTGAATAAGGCGGAGTCCGTCGCAGATCGCGGTGCCGTACACATGCTCGAGTCGTGGCTCAACAACAAGTCATTCCTTTGAGAGTTTGCGGTAATACTAGGTAAAGGTGCACTGTTCCTTTTTTCTAACTTCGTTCGTGTTTTTCCTGAGGGTTGACGTTGTGGTGATTGTGCTTTTTGTACTTTTTTATTCGTGGCACCATTCTCGGCGTCCCCTGCTGGCCCAAAAAAGAATGACGGCCGATCGCTACTGTTCTCACTATGTGGTGAACTTTGCGATGTGCTCGGTGATTCAGAATGCATTTTGAGAGGACCCGCTAATCCGTTTAAAAGTCTTAACATTGTTTTGACGTCGTTCGTCAGCGATCCGATGTCATTCGTCAAGGTCGTGACCTGTTCATCGAGACGCATGATATTTTCCTTTGTTTGTTCCATATCTTGGTGAAGTACAGCAGTTGGAATGGAATCAGTTGATTCGGAGGCCTCTGATCTGTTACCCAGGACTGTAACGAGATAATGAGAAATTTTAGGTTTCAATTGAACGGCGTTGTTCATCGTCAGCAACCGTTGTCACCCCATGTTGGATGACGAAAGATGTTTCGCACACCGAAGTGTAAACCTACTATCTTTAAGGAATCACGGTCAGAAAATTGACATTACCTGGAGTATTCAGTGATGGAGCCGTGTGACACGGCCTCAGAGAACCAGTAGCCGGCTCGGCGACACTACTGAGGGGAGTGCGGCGTGACGCTGGCGTCATCCCTGGTTTCTTTGACAATTCAAAGCTCCGTCGCCGAGTGTACAAACCGTCGTACGTCTCATGAAATCTGCAATGATGGAAACATATTTTTATGAGTACGTTTTGTCGTATAGTTCTTAATATACGTCACTGATTGGTCCAATCTTCGGCCTGTCGTTATACGATGACAGGCAGAATTAGCCTCATTCTGGGGAGATCATAATCTGAGTCGGACAATAGGTGGTGCATGAGGGTTGATGGTCATGAACTTACTCCACCGGCATACATGGAAGGGAAATGAGTATGCTGACCTAAAAAGTGAGGGGTGGGAAAGGGATTATGACAATGATGAAGACCGAGATATTCTGCAACCTCAAACCTACGTGCAAAAGGGTTCATGGAGTCGTGCAATGCAGAATTTGAGAATTTCCAAAAAGAAAAATCTTAAACAGCTGACCAAAACATGCTTGGAACATTGAAACATTTATATTGATGCATTCGATACATTTAAAATTCAATAAATTTCATTTGTTTGATTGCAAAATGAGCGACAGAAGTTGAGTTAGGATAAATATTTTGGAGAGAGAGGAATTTGTCGTGGGTCTGAACTGAAAATTTGGTAGCACTATGAAAGAATGGATTTGTTGTCTGAAAATGTTAGTAATCTGAAATGAATTATTAGTGAGTTAAACCAAATGAAGAAAGAGGTCAATACAGCACCTGTGGGTACACGTCTGAATTTGAAGACTCTAGGTCGTACATTTTTGATGCGATATATTCCCGGGGATATATTGAAGGATCAAGAATAGGAACATAAGTAGAAAGACAGCAACTCTCAAGATACCTGTACGTAGATTTTGAAGATTCTAGTAGAGATTGAATTGAGAATATGAAGAAAAATAAACGGAGTGTAGAGTAGATGATTAAATATGAGAGGAGTAGAGTTCACCTTCCAGAGTGATAGATGCAGTCACATTCCATAAAATTTGAAGGGTCTAGGTCAAAATACAGTCAATAAACATACCACAGGCCCAAAGATGCGAGCAAAAATGGGAAACAAATATCCAAATCCCAAAAAATACCCGAAGAAAAAATACCGGAATAAGTAACTTACGGTTCCAACCGTTTTAGAGGGAAATACCTACGGCGAAGAGAATACTTCACATTATATACAGATTCTGAACGTACGGCTGTTTCTGCTGAGTGTGTGGCATCAGTTTATTGTGAACTGTCTGTTTAAGCATAACGATTGGTTGGCATGAATTATGTTTAACATCATGCCTAGAAACAGGCATGAATGTGTATGTAGCTAGCCTATAGGTGGTGCTGACTTACCAGAATGAATGATCGCAACAAAACTGCATACAAAGAACTTTGGCCTCCATTACAAAGAGTGGCCCCTGCTGCCATCTATTTATTTGATAATTATTCATTTGAACATCTTACAACTACCGGCCAAAATCCCCTTTAAATTCGTGTACGTTTCACAAAACATCTAGACCTAATTCCTACCTCCGACACCATCATTCACAAATACTACTCTACCATCATGATAAAGGACAATGAATGGGGTCAAGGTCAAAGAGGAATGTCAAGGTCAAAGAGAAATGTCAAGGTCAAGGAAAAAGGACAAGTAAAATGAATCTTTTAACCGGACCCAACTCAGTTCTACCACTCTTAAACTCCCTATACATGTAGTCTGCATGAGAAGACTACGGTATAATGGTTTCCGTTTTCTCTGAAGATGTGATGTTAAGGTGGACATGTTTTTGAACTTGGTTTTGCTCACGTGCATCCACAACCTCCACAATGTGATCACTTCTGTGAGTTACCCCAAAATCACAAAAACAAAATTCAATTTTTAAAGGTGCTGGGCCGAAATCCAATTGCGTAAAGTAGAAAACCTACAACACAAAAAGGGTAAAATGAAAAAAAAGAAATTTGGTGTCATCCTTCCATATGCTTGGCTTCTAAACGCACCCAGTACCGGTATGGTAAAATTTGGACAGATTTTTTCGCTTGATTTCATTTTTTCATATGGTAAATTCCACGACTTGAACATTTCAAATTTCATCAATTTGCAGACATTAAACACCATACGGAAGGACTAGACCCATGTTCGCGCTTACTTTTCATATTTTTTTTTGTCAATGGGGAACCCCCCCTGGGCCCAACGGCGAGGTTTGCTGAAAAACGTGGCAGGAGAAGCGTGAATTTGCTGCTAGGGTTGTGAGGTGTGAAAATCTGGAGTTGAATCTGGGGGGACCCTTGCACGAGGGGGTCAAAAACACATCTGCTACACCTGAGACATCACCCTTTCAATGCCTTGGCGAATTCATCACAAACGTACCGGTACCGGTAGTGCTGAACAAGATTCTGAAACTTTACGGTAACCCTGTCACATAGGTATTCATTGGAAAGTACTCACTGAGAGCTTTCCAATGAATAACTCTTTGATAGGGATTGGGGCCTACTTCGGACATTTTTACAATTTACAATTTTTCAAATTTAGCAGAATGCAGCCTTAACAGTGAAAGGGTTAAACGTTTTTGGACAGAGTTACAAGATTTCAAACTTCAGACTTCAATATCATAGTCAAGCATTCATCGTTCACAACTTGAGAATCGCACTACAAAACGTTGAGGACCTGAAAATAGATTAGCTGAACTCTTTAAGGCTTGGCGCATTTGAACAAATATGGAGAGGAGTGCGTTTCTGTTCATAAAGAGTCTGGG
>NMRB01000166.1:501588-553971 GCA_002633025.1 Notospermus geniculatus
TTAAAGGAGCTCGACGTCCAAGTTGTAAACAAACTGGTTTGTTTACAAACAGTGGCCAGCAAACTAGTTTTATTCCTTCGTGAAGGTGGCAGCACCAGTAGCGCCCCGCGATCGTTAGACTGGTGCCCGGTCCAATGCAACTCATTCACGATATTCACGTCAGTACATATCACCGACAATAGGTGGCAGCACCGCAGGCGTCGCGTGGATAGAGAACCAGTGAGTGAGTGTTTACAACTTGGACGTCCAGCTCCTTTAAGCTTTATGTGAAACAACATGGCGGTTTCTTGTCAGTCGATTTTGTTCGCATTACATCTACTGCGTGCATCAGAATTTGACCAATCAGCGTACATCAAATACTGTTGTCTAATACAACAAACCACCAAAAGGTGGCGCCACAACTTACCGTGTAGGGAATTCAGGTTTCAGTGGGTTGATCCCGTCCATTTTCAATCGAGCAGTTGACACATTTTCCGTATTTACATTAGTAGTAGTTGTATTTTTGTTGATATCGGGCGACGCCAGCGGCGACGTTTCGCCCTCCTCATCTGATTCCTCTTCCTCCTCGTCGTCTTCTGATATAGATGGCAGTGTGATCGCTGGATGAATCTCCATCTGTTCATCCTGAAATACAGTCAAAGTTTTTCAGAATTTCAGTCAAGGTTTATTTAACTTGAGTGGTTTCAGTGGACTTCAACAGCAGCAACGCCTCATTCATGGTGGCCAGAAGTTCCCTATTGCACACACTGACAACTCCCTTCGTGTCGCCATAACCTCAGGCCCTGTATACTTACCTCCTCCTCCTCATAGCCTTCCCTCATATTATACGTCAGATCATGTTGAATATCTTTACAGAATGTTTCACCAAACTCTGGGTAAAGGTCCAGAACGGGAATGAGTCCTTTTAGGAAGATACATTGTAAATCACAGTAGGTTAAAGATTTCACATCACAGCTTGAGCGTAACTTTAGCGGTTCTTTTATAACTTCGGAGTTGATGTCCGTGCCGAACAAGTCCCCTTTTCCTGCAACAAAGATTGGAGAAATATATGTAGTTACGATTACAGCCACTAGGGGGCAGCAGTACAAATGGGATGTGTTTGAATGGGTGCAAGACGAGCCGAAACAAGGCATCTATGAATATTTATCACAACGAAAAATTGTCTCACCTAAGATTGCTACTACAGTATCATTTTTCCAAATTTCCATTGAACCGCTACACACGAAGTATATATACTGCAGCAAGTCCCCCTTGTGGACGAGGTACTCCCCTGGTGCGCAAAACGTTGTCTTGATTTCCTGTGCTAATAACTTCAGGCAACCTTGGCTACAGGCGTCGAACAGTTGGAGGGCGAGGATTTCTCGGTTGAGATGGATTGCGATGTCACCTTTCAGCTCTTCGGGGAAGTCGCGTAAGATCTGGAGAATTGAGGCAGTGTAAAGTTTCAAGTCTGCGGGAATTCAGAATGTTTGAACAATATATTCCGTGGTTAACTGACCACATGAAATACCAGGTCTTACCTCAGAGGTAATGATTCCGTGGTTAACTGACGACACAAAATACCAAGTCTTACCTCAGAGGTAATGATTCCGTGGTTAACTGACCACACGAAATACCAAGTCTTACCTCAGAGGTAATGATTCCATGGTTAACTGACCACACAAAATACCAAGTCTTACCTCAGAGGTAATGATTCCGTGGTTAACTGACGACACAAAATACCAAGTCTTACCTCAGAGGTATCAATTCCATGGTTAATTGACCACATGGTCTGGAAAAACTCCTGCATTCTCTGTTTGAGTGGTTTCGGAATGTGGTGAACACGTGTGAAGTCTTTGAGGTCGCGAGTCTTCGACTGATACGTCGCTCTCCTGGCGTACATTCGCTGGATAATGGCAGTGACGTTTCCAAATACTGCAGCATGCATGAGGGCTGGAAATAGATTTGTCATAGTTCAAAACATGTGGGCCAAGCACCATGAACTTTCTTGATAATACTGGTTGATTTATTTGCAGGAGGAAACCGGAGCCTGATTTTATCAATACCCACCTCCAACTAACATGGCACAGATGGAGAAGATCTTCTCCACGTTTGTATTCGCCGAGACGTTTCCAAACCCGACGCTTGTTAAACTGCTACACGTGAAATAGAGGGCGGTCAGGTAACAGCTCTCTATTGGTGGAAAGTTCGTCACATTATCAAAATCTGA
The DNA here is from genome assembly GCA_002633025.1 of Notospermus geniculatus. Classification (NCBI taxonomy): domain Eukaryota; kingdom Metazoa; phylum Nemertea; class Pilidiophora; order Heteronemertea; family Lineidae; genus Notospermus; species Notospermus geniculatus. The sequence goes on from NMRB01000166.1 coordinate 503,798, forward strand.
CTGTAAGTTTAATTTTTCTGCCAAATCGTTTATCCACCCTGAAAAGATAATTAACCAATCAAATTAAATCATGATTTTCATTCAACCAATCAAGAATGAAAATCTATATCAAAATTTTCAAATTAACCAATCAGAACTCATCTGCTCCCTAAACAACCAATCCGACCTCTTCTATTGACAAAACCAACCAATCAGAGACATTCACTCATCAACCAATCAAAACTCACCTATTTTCCACGATGGAGGATTCTGACCAATCTCCTCAATCCCTATCACATACCATATACAGGCCAACCAATGAGCAATGAGGGCAAAGGTCGACATAAGCAGAGCAAGAACAACAGCACTATACTGGGAATAGCGGTCTATTTTTTGCAGTAACCGGGCAAGTCGTAACATCCTAGCTAATTTTAGGAGATGGATTTTTTTCTCGGGTCCCTGCATTAACTGCAAGAGAAAGATAAATATGCAGAAACAGGCAACAAAAGGGCCTTAATTCTACCCTCCAACGGTAGGCCTATAAGGCAGTACCTCCACTGTAGATCATCTAAGAGAAATTTAAAGGAGCACGGTATTGCCACTTTTTCCCCGACAGCCGGTGCTACCAGGCCACTCTCCAACCCAGGGACTATCTACGTTGTCGGCGAATTGACCCGATTTGCTATGTACATTTTGTAATGCATTTTTGTAGTTTGTCTTATTGCCGCTAGGTGGCTCCCTCTACATCGGCATAATGCATTTGAGATCCAATACCGTGCTCCTTTAAACCAAAGTCTGTTCTTATGGTGACAGATTTGAATCGAACTTACAGCATCTCCCACTTGGAATGCATAGAAAAGATCGAACGGTATAGCTGCCAGCAGGTCCAACAGGAACCAGCCTTTTATATAGTTGAGGGCTATAAGTTTGGGGTCGTACACAACTTGCCCACCCCGACTCACATACGTCGTCCGGAAGTTGAATATAATGTCTGGAAATAGAAGTACCATGTGAACTTGAATAAGAGAAGAAAGAAGTTTCAATGAACGACAGAATTTGGAACAAATAAAAATGAATTTGAAATGAGACTGCCCATGATAGAACTTCAAGTATTGGTTTAGATGTTTCGAAAGTAGCATCTTTTGGTGGACTTGTTTGAGGCCACAACAGCTCATTCTGCGTATCGACTGGTTTCAATGCCATTGATGCTATTAAATGGATTTGTCATGGCTTTTGAAACATGCTGACAAGAAAACCCTCTTCTATCTCAAAGGGGGCTTTTGGACAAAAGGATATACATGTACAGTGAGGTGGAGGAGGAGGAGGAGGAGGAGGATGCAGAGGTGAGTGGTGGCACTCGAGACAACAACGTACTCGACACAGCAGCAGAGATTGCACAGCAAAGGAAAATAGCTCAGGGACAAGGGGGGCGGCAGAGCAAAAGAAACACCCCTATCCACCCTAAGCTAAAGCCACGACTTACTCGCTTGCTAACTTATCAGCTACCACCATTGGGAGCCTTTTTCCCTGCCAGGCAGTTGAAGAAATGTTATAATAGGGAGGTTCGGCAATCCCAATAATCACTCTTACCCAAGAGTAAAGGTAGCTTTCTAAATCTCTCTAATAAAACCCTTCGCCGTTGGCACTGTTCAACAGGAACTTACCGCACATGAAGGTTATTTCTATTATTATATCTATAGGAAGGGAAACCACGGGTTTATACACGTAAAAACAAAAAGACGCAAACATTTCTTCTACAAGGTACTGAATAGTACAACACGTATGCTCAAGAACAACATTTCTGAGGTGATGGTTTACAACATCTAGCACTGGAAACAGCTCATCATGCAGGTCATTCTGAGTACAACAAAGCTATAAGGGCGATGTCAGGGATCACAACAACCATGCGGTAATTTAGGCCATGAGGCAAGCATCAAAACGAAAAGATTCCCAAATCAGTTTGTGCCCTTCCAAGCACAGGACAGGGCCATATTCATAAAGCCTTAGCAAATTTGCGTGCACGCAAATCTATTGTAAGGCAGTCAGTGAACAATAGGGCATGTGCAGCCAAGCAATAGACTTGCGTGCATGAAAAGTGACGAAGGCTTCATGAATATGGCCCCTNTCTTTTGGTGGACCTGTTTGAGGCCACAACAGCTCATTCTGCATATCGACTGGTTTCAATGCCATTGATGCTATTAAATGGATTTGTCATGGCTTTTGAAACATGCTGACAAGAAAACCCTCTTCTATCTCAAAGGGGGCTTTTGGACAAAAGGGTATACATGTACAGTGGGTAGGTGGAGGAGGAGGAGGAGGCAGAGGTGAGTGGTGGCACTCGAGGCAACAACGTACTCGACACAGCAGCAGAGATTGCACAGCAAAGGAAAATAGCTCAGGGACAAGGGCGTCGGCAGAGCAAAAGAAACACCCCTATCCACCCTAAGCTAAAGCCACGACTTACTCGCTTGCTAACTTATCAGCTACCACCATTGGGAGCCTTTTTCCCTGCCAGGCAGTTGAAGAAATGTTATAATAGGGAGGTTCGGCAATCCCAATAATTACTCTTACCCAAGAGTAAAGGTAGCTTTCTAAATCTCTCTAATAAAACCCTTCGCCGTTGGCACTGTTCAACAGGAACTTACCGCACATGAAGGTTATTTCTATTATTATATCTATAGGAAGGGAAACCACGGGTTTATACACGTAAAAACAAAAAGACGCAAACATTTCTTCTACAAGATACTGAATAGTAAAACACATATGCTCAAGAACAACATTTCTGAGGTGATGGTTTACAACATCTAGCACTGGAAACAGCTGATCATGCAGGTCATTCTGAGTACAACAAAGCTATGGGCGACGTCAGGAACCACAACAACCATGCGGTAATTTAGGCCAGAGGCAAGCATCAAAACGAAAAGATTCAGTTTGTGCCCTTCCAAGCACAGGACAGGGCCATATTCATGAAGCCTTAGCAAATTTGCGTGCACGCAAATCTATTGTAAGGCAGTCAGTGAACAATAGGGCATGTGCAGCCAAGCAATAGACTTGCGTGCATGAAAAGTGACGAAGGCTTCATGAATATGGCCCCTGATCTGTTATGTGATGAAATGTGCAGCTGAAATTGCTTATGTCATCTGCGATAGGCATTGACACACACCTCTAGGCCTACAACCCCTCCCCAACAGGCGGAATTTCCCGACAACACTGGACCAGGACTGTTGACAACATCTATACATCAAAACCTTCCAGCACCTAGTCCTCTGCCACTGGCTGGATCAACTCACACAACATGACTCTTCCATTCTTGCACATCTCGCTATGAAGGGAACTGCTGTTATGTCACCGGAAGGGACGGGTCACAGTCTACTTGCTGGAGGCACTGACTCCAAACTGAACACCCAAGGGGAGGGTGTACCTCATGCTGTTTCAACCAACATTTGGTGCCATCTAAAAACACTAAGTGCAAGGTAGGCCTACTCACCAATGATAAAAAGCACCTCAACAGTAACATCTGGAACCAACAACTCCTTCTTGTCGTTCTGAAGGAACGCTGCGTTATACGGCACGACGACGGCAATGTAGAATGTACAGAGAAGAATCAGCCAATCCCAGCCGATCTTGAATATACCATAATGCAGGAGGATGAACCGGGATTTCTGGTTGCGGGCATCTTGGACCTTGTATTCTGGAAGCGTATTTTTTCCTGACAGATTATGGATCTGAAAGAAAGCGAACAGCAATAATGTTGATCGTTCTAGAAGCCATGCTTATGTTGACAATCGGTAGTTGGTGATGTTAGTGTTGGTGTTGATGATGATGATGATGATGGGATAGGGTTGGTGGTGTTGATGACACTGGTGATGGGGTTGATTGATGATAAGGATGACAATGTTGTTGATAGTAATGATGACAATGTTTGTTGTTGATGGTAATGATGACAATGTTTGTTGTTGATGGTAATGATGACAATGTTGGTGTTGATGGTAATGATGACAATGTTTGTTGTTGATGGTAATGATGACAATGTTGGTGTTGATGGTAATGATGACAATGTTTGTTGTTGATGGTAATGATGACAATGTTTGTTGTTGATGGTAATGATGACAATGTTGGTTGTTAATGGTAATGATGACAATGTTTGTTGTTGATGGTAATTAATGATGACAATGTTTGTGTTGATGGTAATGATGACAATGTTTGTGTTGATGGTAATGATGACAATGTTTGTTGTTAATGGTAATGATGACAATGTTTGTTGTTGATGGTAATTAATGATGACAATGTTTGTTGTTGATGATAATGACAATGTTTTTTGACGACAGTGTTTGTTGTTGGTTGTAATGATGACAATGATGTTGATGTTGATGAAGATGGTGGTGTTAGTGTTGCAGATGATGACTGAAGGCAATGTTAGTGTTGATGTTGATAATGATAATGGCAATGACTTTGGAGGTGCGGTTGAGGATAAGGACAATGTTGTTGCTGATCAATGTGATTATGCTGCTGATAAAGATGGTGACATTGACAACAATAACCAATCTCGTACCCAGAGATTCGTTACGCTCGGGCCGAGGTTGATGGTCGCTACACTAATCTCTGGAGACGGCTAGCCAAATCACGCCTTAGGTGTGATTTTTGGTACCGTGCAGTTTTAGACCGAATTTTAACCACAAATGCACTGAAATGACTTGAGATGACTTGAGTATAAAATGTTACACACAAAAATGTCCTTAGAAAGGTTTTTTCGAGGGATCTGTTGTACTTATCGAGGAAAATCCACAGCAATACATGGCGCACTGTATAAACTTGGAGTGAAGCGGGATGCGCCGTGTGTAACGAACTTGCCATTGCATTTTGGTTCCAGAAGCCACCGCTAGGGCGTAGCCGTCTCCAGAGATTAGTGTAGCGACCATCAACCTCGGCCGAGCGTAACTAATCTCTGGGTACGAGATTGAACAATAACCTCACTTACTTTATTCAGCTGTAACTTGCTTTTGTTTTGTTTATCAAACTGTCCTGACAGATGATACAGCACGGCTCTGCTCCGTCGTCGATGATACTTGAAGTCACCATTCGGTGTACCGTCTCCTTTCAGCTCGTCTGGGAGGTCGAACTTCAAATCTGCAACAAATAACAATACGCTGTGACATCTGAACTCACTGATTAAGGGATGAGGTTATTTTTCATGTCAGATCTACAATGTCAGAACACTTGTGATTATGATCCACGAGATGCTGTGAATTGCCAGTAAAAACCATTGCCATTGGAGTTCTTCATTGATGGGACTAAACTGGAGTAGTGCAAGATCACTGTTTTGTATACAATGGTCACCCATCCAATGCAAAAACAGGATCACTGTTGTCTAACTTCCACTTTGAAGGCCAAAACATCAACCACTATCCCCCCAAGGAAAATCCAATTGGCTGGGTTAGGCCATGCTAAATAACTATGGGTATGGTTCACACACAAGCACCATTTCAATATAATATTTTGTACAATGGGAACCCACAGATACAAAATTGGTCAACCTACAGCAAGCAACAGGGACTCTCTGGAATTTCTCTCTGACGGAAGAAGCACAACATTGTTACACAGCAACTGGACATCACAAAAGCAATGTTAGTCACATGAACAAGAGGTATCTGTACATAAACATTATTACAGAAGATATACCAGGGTCATATCATACACGAAGATCTCTAAAGGGATAAAAATGGGTTATTACATAACCCTACTAAAAAAATCTCTGTAGGGTGTGACAGGGTGTTCTCGGGTGCTCTAGGGTATTCTTGGGTGTTCTTGGGTAGACTGTTTCAAAATACCCATTGAGCAAAGGGTGTTCTAGGGTATCTTTAGGGTGTTCTAAGGTATCTCTGGAGTACCCGGACAACCATACAGGTACCCTAGAACACCCTAAAGATACCCTAAAACACCCTTCACTCAATGGGTATTTTGAAACAGTCTACCCAAGAACACCCAAGAATACCCTAGAGCACCCAAGAACCCTGTCACACCCTACAGAGATTTTTTTAGTAGGGAAGGGTCTCAAAAGAAATAGGCTGAGAGAAGGATGAAGAAACATTGGGGATATAAGGTACCATTAGTTGATGAAGGGTTTAAAGTTGTCTCAGTGAGACCTACACCCACTGATTGCAGTGTGATTTTCAGATACGCCATTGTATGGAGGTATCGTGGAGGAATATAAGAAAGGATTTACTGCCATATGCAGCCTGAAATAAACAAGTGTGTGGAGGCCTGTACAGTCGAGACTAGAGGTTCTACCTATTACAGGAGATTGAGTATCATAAAAATATTACAATAGACATTACACAGGTTCATTATTTTGAGATCAAATCATGCACACAGGGTTCAGTACAATCACGTAGAACCCCTCTAAAGTGGCTCCCTCTAGTGTGGATGAGAGCCTCTCTCGGAGGGGTTTTATAGAGCAGACCGGTCAGTCCATTCAATACATTTATTGAGAACAAAACTGGGAGAGAAATGAAAAGTTAGGTATAGAAGAGCAAAGCCATGGTGCAAATGAGGGCAGATTGGCAACCATTTTTCAAGGTTACTAGTCTTTCATGCAGTTTTCTGTGCATTGCTGTTTATACTTTGTCTGTCTTTGAAAGTTTTCCATGCTTGATGCTGATCATGATGCAAAATGGTAACATATTCAGACTCTGATCAGAAAATTCATCTTTTCTGAAGTTGACCTACCAATTTTTGCCAGCAAATTCTCTGAGGAAGAGAACGGTTAGTTTCGTTTTGCACCATGGCGGCCGAAAGGAATGGTCATGCATGATAGAAGCTACAGGGTGTTCAAATATAAGTTGTCACAAGCTCATTATACATGACATCTTCAGGTTTTTGGAACAAAACTATAATGATCCCAGCCTTGGTACGTGTAACTCTATGAATATCAATCAAGGCTACTTGTATACACTCCTACATGTCCTTTCTGGCCAACGTCATGACTAGTCAGTTGATGATGATGTTGATGTCCCAGCAGGCCCATTATCCGTTACCTCCCGTGACAACAAATTTTGAATACAACTGTAGCGGTAGAGATCTTACGGATACCATCAAGTTTAAAAGTCTCAAACCTGGCAAGGAATCTCCGTATGGATATGTTAACACAAAGAGGAAACTTATACGTCGTGGATCAAAACGTGCAGAAGCGTTTGCATTCAATGAAGTTAAGATTCACCCTTGGAGTTCCAAGGCCTGTTTTTCCACCAAAAGTCAAGTTAAAAATGTGATTAAAACCACATCTTTGGGCCGTCTCTGAGATAGGACACTAGGGCCCATATTTTCGAATGCTCCTCAACGTAAAGGAGTTCCTCAAGGCTACTGTTCTCCTGTTGAGAACAATAGCCTTGAGGAACTCCTTTACCTTGAGGAGCATTCGAAAATATGAGCCTAGAACACGAAGGGTTAACCTTCATGACTAAGTACTAGAAATGACCAAGTTCTGAGAAAGCATTGCACTGGTGATGCAGATTGACACCCGTGCCAAAAGGGGGCGCAGTTCGAGAGCTAGGCTAAAACAACCATGCGTTGAAATCAAACGGTTGCAAGCTCATGGCTGTTCTTTGTAACAATGAGTAACTACATCAAGGAAGGTTCATGCCATGCCAGGAATTTCATCATGCGCCAAGCAAAAGCAAGGCAGGACTTCCTTTGACTTGAACTGCATTCGTAGAAACCAATGAGGTTGTTTTCCCTCACCTTGACCAAATTTGTACAAGGACAAGTAGTTGTTCTGACCTTGACCTAATTTGTAGTGGTCAACAGGCTGTTTTGTCCTTGACCTCATTAACATATCAAGTCATTCTGACCTTGACCTCATGTTCAAAGGTCAATGCAATTGTTCTGACCTTGACCTCATTTGTAGAGGTCAAAGGCTATTTTGTCCTTGACCTAGTCATTTTGACCTTGACCATGACCTTGATATTTTCTGACCTTGACCTCATTGTGGAGGCCATGAAATTGTTTTAACCCAGTTAGCTTGAGGAAGCAGAAAAATGTTGATTTTTTGCTGAAACTTGCAGGAGGGGAGCACTCATACACAACATTGATTCAAAACTTACCAGGTGGGCCTGGTGAAACAGCTATGGGCGTGTCAGAAGCTGCAAGTCAAACCAGGTCAAATGAACACAAAATGGGGTGAAGCATCCATATAAACATGCAGAAATTATTCTTTGGAAGCCGGTGTAACGTCGATCAGTGTTCCCCGAATTTGTGTTTTTCTTATTGTTTCCCTCCTGACGAATTAAGTGGCAACTAACCCAACAATAACCATTCTAGGCCGTGTCTATTGTTGGGGAACACTGAGCTACAGAAACACTCACAGATGTTACATCGGCGTCGACTGCCTGAAAACTATTCCTTTGCTTTTGATTGTTGTGTTCAGCCTGCAGACTTAGCTAAACAATGTTCAAAAGATTTCTGTGAAACATGTATATTACTAACTTGATGGATCATGCACTGAGAGTGACTTTACTCCAAGGATCTAGGACTCTAACTCCATTATACAACACGGAGAACATGTACCTCTACAACAAATTTGAAGGCCCTACATGTTACAATGTATAGAGCACATTTCCATGGTGCAGTACAACACTTTAGGTACATCTGGTGTAAATATGGTGCCCTTAGATGATAAGCTGCAGTTCTGGGGCCTGATTCACAAAGCACACGTAAGTTCGCTATCTTAGCACGCTCTAAGTGAACGTTTACGTTTAAGATTAGACACTGGTAAGTTATATTCACGAAACATTCTTAGATCACTCTTAGATCACTCTAACCCAAAGTGTACGTAAGCTTACGTAAAAGCCTAGTTTATACTTCGACGCAAGACCATCGGCGTCCGACGCCCGATCAAATCTGGACGCCGACTTCGCGGAATTGATTCAGAGTNTGTCCTCTGCACTAAGTAAGCACTACGTGAACCTCCTGAGTACACGTAGATTTTAAGACATCTTAGGCCTTCACGTAATCTTAAGAGTCCTTCGTGAATAACACGCAAACGGCTACGTGTATGCTTAGAGTGAGTTTAAGTACACTTACCACTAAGTGTGCTTTGTGAATCAGGCCCCTGAAGCATCTAATGTACACTAAGACTGATCCTGTGGCATAGGTGCCTCGGCGAACAAACGAGCTACATCTAGAGTAAATTTGGTGACCCTAGCTTATACTGTATAACATTTGTCATTTTCAGTTGACAACAGCAAGCAATTGCAACCCAACAGAAACCCAAAAGTTGAACCCCCAAATCCTACTACTACAAGCTAGAGTGGAACGTGTAGTGAATCATAAGATACACTAACAGCAAATTTGGTGAACCTAGCCAACAATTTCAAGTTCAGTGAATTCAACCATTACCAACATACGTCTGTGAAACAAATGCGTTCCACTGATTCTCCAAACCCTTATACACTCACCTGTTGGACTTTCCCCGTCAAAATCGATCACTTTTTCCCGCGTGATGTCCTTGTGGGAGGCAAGGAATAAGACCACCTGTCCTTTTTCATTCTTGATTGGTACGATATCCAGCAGGCACCAGAACGGACTCGCTGAAAATCAGATGAGGTACGTCTAGAGTAAATTTGGTGACTCTATACATATTGTTTAAAGGGACTAGGAAAATTTTTTCAAGCTTCGGTTATTACAAAATGCTAGTCTTTCATGATAAATTCCCACCGTCAATTCACTTTTTCAATTAACTGTTAATTACTGGCACCCAGACAAATCAGTTATCACCACACCATGGAGCATTCACCACGTCACTGGGAACCTAATCAACATAATAGAGTACAGGCTCGCTCCATACAAAACATACAGCGAGAGGTTCCCAGTGACGTGGTGAATTCTCCATGGTGTGGTGATGACTGATTTGTCTGCGTGCCAGTAATTAACACTTAATTGAAAAAGTGAATTGACGGTGGGAATTTATCATGAAAGACTAGCATTTTGTAATAACCGAAGCTTGAAAAAATTTTCCTAGTCCCTTTAAGAAGGTGAGCTTTTTAAGTGTTGCTGATAGGGAACTCTGTTTAACATCCGTTTGCTTGGCTTTCCATCCATGTCAATTATTATGTCAGCCGATGGTTCATTCACTACTTTTCTGACCAACCAACACATTTGACAACACTGAACACATGATCTTAACAACATTAATTGGTATAAAAGACAGATAATTACTTGTAGCGCCTGTGAGAGCAAGGAAGCATGAAAGAGAAGACAAGAGAGAGACATACAGCGGAACCTCCCTATTAAGGACACCTTTCAAAATGACAATAGTGTCCTTAATTGAGGGGTGTCCTGATTACAGAAGTCAAAATGAATAAAAGTGACAAATTTGGGATGGAACTCTGCTGTCCATGAACGAGAGGTGTCCTCCTGGCAGAGGTGTCCATGAAGGGAGGTTTAACTCTGTAGACAGCAGAAGCTCCTGAGATGAAATATAATCGTCTGGAATCAAGAGGTGTTCTTTTCCGATAAGATCAACCCTTCCCCCTTATCAAGATCACTTCCTCAACACAAGAGAAAGATGGAGTGCTCCCTTGGTCTCCATGGTAACATGGCATGTTTACCTCACCTCTGACCGTGGACGGCCATTATCGGCCCCACGATACTCCAGGGAATTGACCTTGTTAGTCTTAGCATTTATTCTGAATATTGGGCCACTGAGGTGGACAGAGGAATCGAAACTGGTCGAAGTTTCGCTAACAAAATGGCAGGAATTGGACAATGGGGAACATTTGGCCGTCATGGATTAGGTGTCCCTTGACGTCTATTGAAACTATTCAGGTTACGCCATAAAGGAATCAACCATAAAGGTCCAACTGACAAATTTAGCATTTTATAAATGTGGACAATATCCCTTTAAAACCCAACAGATTTGCATTCTGACGTTTCCATATGATAGGCAAGACCCTTCTGCATGTTCACTGCAAATTTTGTTGAATTCCGACTAGTTGAACTTATGATACAAAAGGTCTGAATTAATGAGAACCCCACGAACGATGTGTGTTCAGGGTCATCGGTGTACATTTGAATAGGCTGACGTACATTTGTACATGGAACACTAATTGTGCTGAAAATAGCTCAGTTATCGTCAGAAATGGAATTTAAAGCATCATGTTGGCAGGTTCATGTACCTCTTCACCACAAAAAAAGTTGAAGCTCGTGCCTATTACGTAAAGCCAAAATTCAGGCAGTGAGAGACATCTGGTGGCAACACAGGAAGTGTATCCCTCAGTAAGCTCATCGTTCGCAGTTAATAAACCTTTATGGTTGATTCCTTTATGGTTACGCCACATGTCAATTTCTTATTGAAAAGAACAGTGTTGTGCAGGACTGTAAGTGCTGCCACCTATTGACAATTAAGTCCCTAGTCTGTAGAACAGATGATTTTGGAATAAAACCATTCGCCGAGTTTAGATGTTTTGGAAGGACTTTATCCACAACGTGGTGAACAACCTTACCATTTTTCCTATAGAATATTAGTTCTGTTTTTAATTCTGTCTGTGAGTCAAGCGCTTCTTCAATTTTCGTCTTTTCTTCATCATCCGTGTCAGATCCGTAGAGAAAGTTACACGCGCAGCTCTTGGACATGATGTGCGCCCGCGGGAATCCTGTAAGTTCGCAGAATCCATCTGAGCAGTAAACGATGGGGTATCCCTTCGCCTGAGCATTTCCGAGAACAAAGTTGCTGTCTGTAAAATAGAATAAAGCCGACCATAAGAATGGTACGATGGGAAAGTATAACACCTTTTCCTAACTAGGCCCACATATATATGAAGGTCAATACGGAGTGCCAAGTTTCATCAGCAACCAGGGCCAGAGCCTAGCTGGAACTCTGAAAATAATACATGATGATCCGTACAGATACCTGTAAAAGTTGGAATTATTTACAGTACAGTTCATCTTTAAGTGTCTCATTTATCGAGCAGTTCTGCTTTAAATTCCAAATCTTACCCCAGTTCATTTCTAAAACTGAATCCAAATAACACAAAATCTCTTCGACCATTTCTTCGCAATTTTTACCACGAACTATGAGGTCAAACTCAAATGTAACCACATCATCCTCTTCAGACGTGGTTGCCATGGTTTCAAGACCAGTGTCCTTGACCTTGGGATCAAATGTCAAGGTCAAATCATTCTGATTGGGCATCAGTGACATATCCATCTCAGTTTCCATGATGCAACTACAGCACAAGATTTCATTCAAAAAATTCCTTCAGTTGATCAAAATTATCCTTTACAAAGTCAATGAATATTCTTCAAAATAATCCAAGTGATTGAAAGTTTCAGAGGTCAACACTCGACTGAGAGAATCAGAAGACTGGGAAGAACTATACACTGGTATTTTTCATCCGAGCCAGAAATCATCCAAATTTGCTATTTCCTGCACAACTTCATGCAATACGCAATATGTAGGCCTATCATAAATCATAAATGTATGTGAACATGGGCACTTCATGATTGCTCTCCACCACCAAACAGATGTGAATTTCCGACATATCAATAGAATATAATATCTCGACCTCTCAAATGTACAGAATTGTAAATGCACAAACTCTCCTGACCAACTGTTCCAAAAGTGTCAAATTCTGTGCATATAGAAAAGATGCTGGTCTAATAACAACTATATGCTGGTCAGCATCAAATATGTCGTTAATTGTTCCAAATAAGGCTTGGCCTAATCATATGAAGTCATGCACCGTTCAATGACGTAATATTTCTTCCATCGCAAACGTGCACTACCTAACATCAGCAACAGCATTGTTGCACTAGGAGACAATAGGTCATGATGCGGCCGAATTAAAGCCCAACTGATGCAGTAGGTGACTCTTTCTCCCTCTCCACCTTGATAGGACTGGTCTCCTGTCCAACCTATATATAGCCAGTGGTAACAGCGAGGCTGGACTGATACTATGTCGAAACAAAAATGGCCCCCATACCTTCATCATTTGAGAAGTTCAACGAGCTGTTATAGCGTGACTAACCCTTCATCAGGTAAGGTAACATGCTTCTGCACACAGTATTTCAAGGTCACTGCACAAGGTCAAGGTCAAGGTCACTGCAACTGAGTTATTTTCCCGACTAATAGATCTTTTTTGATGCCAATTATTTGGGCTATTTTTAGTCTCGGTCACCCAGCCGCTGTTTCGAATCTGGGGATCGAACAAGCGTCTGGGTCATAACGCCACTTTTTCTGTTACGAGCAGACCAAGATCCTGGTCTGGATGCTGATTGGCTAATCAGGGACAGAGCTAGTCATTCATTCCCATCCGCCGATTCCTCCCATTCGAAAATCACAATCCGGCTGCTGATTGGGCAAGAGAAGTGATCATGTGACCTCATCATGGCGACGACCACATAATGTCAGTTGGGATTTCTCGACCTCGTCTACCATACGGATACACAATTCCTGCTTAGTTTTCAGCCTGATATTCAACTCCAATAAGTTGATGCTGTCCAGTAAGCTGTCTCAGATCACTTCACCGATCGATTCATTGCCAGATTCAGACATTTTGGAAGGTTGTGAGGTGAAATTTTATCCATCAATGGAAGCAGCCATCTTATGTCACGTGACCTGCTACAGCATTACCCACAATGCACTGTATCACAAGAATAACTGCGTTCTGGGCCAGACGTTTGTGTAGCAGTACTGCGGAACGAAACGGCTGGCTGCGCGAGACTAGGCTATTTTGCGCACAGTATTTCAAGGTCATTGAGCCATGGTCAAGGTCATTGCAACTGATGTATTTCTTTATTAATGGATCTGAGACGCCTCCAGCGAACATGAACGACAACCGTTCTTCAGATAATTGTCCACAAAACCACACGACTTGGAGAAAACCCTCACAGACAGTGTCGTCTGCTTGTCTTGTTGACGTCGTCTGCTCGGGAGTCAAGAAACCAGGGACATCCCCTCAGGCGATGTAATTGTGCAACTATCGTTCATTAGCACCTCTTTGATGCTCCATCGTGTCATTGCCCCGTTCTATTTTCAGATCGCGTCCCTTCTTTCACGCAACCGATCAGAGTTCGTTCTATTTATAGACGCATCAGATTCTATACTTAGTAACGGTGTTACTATTTTTGAATACAGAAGGAATGATTTTATAAACTCATCCTCATTTGTGGATGTTTGTTTGTCAGGAGTCCCTGGCTTCCCCTCCGGCGATAATTAGCTGTCGATCGGATTCTATTCAAGAGTGATTAGGGACAATTTGCTTGCTTATTTTGGGAATGAAGATAGGAGTGGACAATGGCACAATGATATAAAGTAACGTCTCGCAAATTAACATCGAGTGGGGTAAATCATAGGTTGTTGAGTGCAAATTGTCGGTGGACAAAAATCTTTCATCAGATGTGTCTTGAGAAGGTCCAGCTGTTCAAAACATTCGTGTCTGTGAGATATTATCGTTGGTGCACTCCAGAAGCCAGCGGCGCTCACACAAATTCATGTCTGCAAGACTGAAATTGAGTCTGTGAGCCGCATCCTGACCTAATCAAGGATTCTAATAGTCTCGCGTCACCAGCCTCTCTCTCTTACAGGAGAGAGTCTGGTAGCAAAGGCCAAAACTTTCGTTACCGCCAGGTGGCGAGTGTCCAGCTCAGAGCATCCGAATCTGATTGGCCAACGGCTGACTAAACATGGCTGCGCCCGTGAAACGCATGATGAACGAACAAGGAACAAAATAGTCCAGGGAAATCTTACCTTTTTAACACGTTTTATCGTGGTTTTCACCGAGTGATATGTAGACAGCGATCGAGCCTGGCCGTTTGAGGTGGATCGCTGATGAAATAAAGTGGAATTGTATTGTATCAGGATCGATTTACCGTCTGGCTGAACTTCGACTCCCTGGTCGGAAGTGACCTAATCCATGGCACAAAATGTAAGTCCTATTGTACAATCGGCTTATTCCAGCAATCGATGACCATGGATAGTCGTTCCTTCCGTGCTAAAAAGGTAAATTTTCCCTCAGACTCATTCGTTCATCATGCGTTTCATGGGCGCAGCCATGTTTAATCAGCCGTTGGCCAATCAGATTCGGATGCTCTGAGCTGGACACTCGCCACCTGGCGGTAACGAAAGTTTTGGCCTTTGCTACCAGACTCTCTCCTGTAAGAGAGAGAGGCTGGTGACGCGAGACTAGGATTCTAAATGCTCGCTCCCTCCATCACCACATACTTTTTTGTGCGGTGACGAAGAAAGCGAGCGCTAAGAACCTCTGATACAGATGAGTTTCGCCAGCAGCCATCTTGCCACAATTAGGTCATCACCATGGGGATTCTCTCCAGAGTGACAGGTGATTGGTTCTCCCATCCCCCACTGGGGGAAATCACCATGACGATGACCTAATTTTGGCAAGATGGCTGCTTGCGAAACTCATCTATTCTCAGGATGGGAGACGCCAGACGTGTCGTGGACATAAACTCAGAGAGTTGAGGTTGCACACATAGGTTTTTGCTCACAGATTCAGACATTTTTATGCTGGCAGCTGATCAATACCACATGAATGAGAGAATTAGGCCTAATACGGAGAAACAGACACCAGGCCTAACAAATGAACCTACGGCGACATCCCGGGCGACATCCATTCGATCAGCTATAACTCATTGGGTGTTACCACAACAATTAAATGGTCACCGATATTGAGTTTTTCGTAATTATCTGCCAAGAGGGATCAGTCGTATGATAAATTCAGCGATTATCGGCGCGGGTATTGGATTCTGTGACATATACCGGTAGATTTCCGTTAGGTCCATAAATTTTGTTCAGCTGGCCGTCCCAATTTTTGTTCTCCAGATGAGATTTTCCGCGTGTGCACTTTTAGCTGAAACTGTAGATCGGCTGAGGTATTGGCCAACCAGACAAGGCTCTACCTGTGAGTTGCCACGAAGGTGTTCTGATTATAGAGGTCGAAATGAAGAGGAATGACCAACTGGACTGAGGTTGGAGTGTCCTTTCATTAGGGGTGTCCTCCTGGTTGAGGTGACGGGCAGGGATGTTTTATTCTGTGGTGAAGCATTCCCAAGTTATGTCACTGACCAGAAAACGTCATACCTCTGCAATGCCCAGAAATTGAGAGGTGTCCTGACTGACTATAGGTCAAAATGAACAATAATTACTTTGGACAAAGCTGGGTGTCCTCCTGGCAGAGGTGTCCATCAGGGGAGGTTCGAAACGTGCATATTCTGTGGGAAAGCATTCCTAAGTCGATGTCACCTTTAGTTGACCTGAACGAGCCTGCAGAGTTGTACAGAATTGCATAAAAAATACATCGCGGGATCATTTTGCAAATCTGACATCAAATGGGCAAATTCACCCATCATTTCCTTGCTCTTTTTTCTCCTCCGTAGCCATGGCGATGTGACCAATTTGCAGAATAACAGTACCGAGTATGACGATGATGATTGTTGATGATGGTTAATCGGAGGTGGTTTGGGATACAGGGAGCACAACAGAGACGTGATGATGTTGTGACAACATATAAACCATCAACATTGAGGACAAGAGGCATATAGGCCAAAAGCTCAGCTGACATCTCAGACGACGAAATTTGGAAGGCAACCCAGCACTATATAGACTCGTGGTGATAGGTAACACCATGCCATGCACTTCGACATAGAGAACAAGAGTACTGTGGGCCAAGTGCTCAGCTGATTTGCTTGTTTCAGTCAAGCTGACCTACAATGTGTGTTTTTATTGGAGAGCTTGGAGAAAACATCCAGTCGATACAGCTCATAACTCAGATGGAATTAGGCCCTATAGCTGTAGGCCTATCTCTTGCTCTTGCTGGGTCAGAAGAAGAATGCCGGCATAAACAGGATTTGTTTTATTTGAACATTCCAGAAGCTCCTTTCGCTATTTCTCTTGTTATTACTGATTGATCTGTGAATTTCCCCCCTTTGCCAAGTTGGCTGAACTCTTGGTAGGCTGACTTACCTGTCGGACTGAGACCACATACCAGTGAGTTTAGTTTATTGTACGCCGCAACTGGTGCTGCCCCAATGGTGAAAGTCAGTAACTCCATTTAGGGTCATGGGGAGGGCGTTCAATTGAAATATCAGCCTACAGTACACTACTGTGTACTTAGTAGTAAAGAATTGAGCTATTATTTCAATTACCCATTTTCCCACTGATCAGCACCGAAGTGGAGATACTGGTGTTAACATTTTGAAGGCTGACTTTGGAAAATGAGGACTGGGTACTGGTGGAAGATTTCCAATGATGGAAAATCGGGACACTGCATGAAAGTGGAGGGATTACCGTCACAGAAAACTTACATTGCACTTTTTTGACCAATTTGTCAATGGACACCATTCCGATTGCTAGTCAATTAATCCATGTGCTTAATGTCATAATCTGTGCATCGTCTCTTAATCCGTGTGTCTTAATCTGCTAATCCGTGTATGTTTCACAGGACGAAGTGATACTGATGATGCTAGATCCCTGTTCTGTAGTAATCCATGATCATATCTGATTGAACTGAAGTGTTCCTGAGATAACTCCTCGAACATCAATCACAGTTCTCTCCTATACTGTAAAAGGCAGTGTCTCCATTTAGAAGCAGTGGGGGCATGGTGACTGACATAATATAGCCACTGTCTACACTGCAGTGTACATGGGCGCACACGATACGGCTGTTACGTCAATTTACATCTCCCCGCTGATCACAACGGAAAAACTGCTTTTTACCACTCTGGAAGGGCGTGTTGCCATCGCAGGAAGAAGTCATCATTGTTTATTCATGACTGTTGAAGATCCCAAACTGTTGCTGTACATTGCAAGTACAAGTATTGTCACCCTGCATGAACTGTTTGAAGTGCCCAACAGTTAATATGGATAGCCAACAACTCTACAAGCAATTTTCTGTGGAAGATGAAACTTCTGAAGACTGACGTTTCCAAGTTTCAAACTCTTCTCATATGCTGCCTGACAAGTGGAAATCTCAAGGCCTGCTCCATGTGAGATAAGAAGTCCCTTGTGCAAGATGGTTCTGAATTCGCAATTCCCTCACAGCTGACGCTGAGACCAATGACACGAACGACTGCCAAATGTTTATGTTGAGTTGCCAATAGAGAGACAAACTTAGAAGAGAAACTCTCCCTTGGAGTAGCACCTTTAGGCAAGAAGTCTGCAACAGATGACCAACCATTCTCAACTGCAGAGCTCGAAACTGTGCCAGATTACCGAAGAATGACGGAAAGACCCAAAGTATTACGAATGGTGACCAATGTCCAGCCAGGACAAGCAGTTTGACACAGAAGACAATCTTGTTGGTATTCACCTGAGAAGCAGCGACATCCAGGACAATCCACCAGAGAATGCACAAACAGAAAGATCAAAGACTGCTGAAGAAGACTGTAATCAAGTTCAGCAACAGTGAAAGAACGGCAAATACCCCAGAAACTACCAAGAAAACCCCAATCGACAACACGTCCGGGCGAACCGTGAAAAAACCGAGACTGCTGCTCGAGTTAGACATGACAATAGTCACGAAACGCCAAGCAAACATGACAACTGCAGCAGAACAGGTTGTCTTCGATGGTTGACGGTTGACATAGTGATGACCGATGTGTCCCCACTTTACAAAAGTAGGTGTTGGAAACAGGGGAGAAGTCTTTGAGTTGATGCCTAGTGTTGCATCTGGCTAGAGTGAAGAGGCGTCTCCATGTGTTTTCTCGTGCAAGGTGGCTCTCGACAATGGATTCGTTGTTGGTTTCTGCAAGGCTTACCCCTCGACCAGCATCACAACCGACTTCCCAATCTTTTCTGTGGTTGATTTGCGCGAATACAGAGCCAACTTGTTACGAGAAAATTCTCACATGGATTGGAGGAGAGCCTGACAGATCAAGGGAGTGAAGCCATGCGATGAATTCGTGGACTTGATGATCTACCACAGAGATGCCAAACTTTGCCAACACAATACTTGATGTCCCTTCGTTGAAAGCGATTTGTGAGATGTGTGGTCATGCGATCCTTGCCAGAAGTTCATGATGTCCTTATGAAACATTCACATACATGTATGTATCATGTCCAAGGTGAAATCAAGTATAATTCCTCCAAGGTGAAATGTACAGCCATCCTCAGCCAAGCCTATAGTCCGGCCTGTTCAGCATGTGTAGGCCTACAGCAGTTGATGTTTTTAAATACCAATAACAATTTTAATGCGGATGTGAATGACAGAACCAGAATCATTATTATCTTATTGAGGCTGCGTTCACATGCTGTGCTTTCATCAACATGACAGCCAGTAGATTTAAAGGGGAGATACCCTTTTGCGTTTATGACCTGCGGTGAACCAACAAAAGGTCAACAGACCTGAAGGCGAGATGCTCTTGAGGAACCTGCACAACTACCGCCACTGTGAGGCGCTGTGAGCGGTTTTACCTTTTCGACGTCTCGGTCCGTGTTGCACTGCGTCAAGGACGTCGTGACGCGACGACATTGTGTTGCTTTGCTCTGTTTTTGACGTCTTCGGTACAACCGATCGCAGCGCCTCCCAGTAGCGGTCGTTATCAGGGGCGGATCCAGGATTTGGGAAAAGAGGGGGCGCCCTGTTCTAGGAACATCGAAATTTGTGCCCAGTTCCAGAATTTCATGGTCAATTTTACAGATTTGTTGACCAAAAGGGGGGGGGCGCGCCCGGTGCGCCCCCTTTGGATCTACGCCTGGTTATGCATGTACCTCAAGAGCATGTCACCTTCAGGTCTGTTACCTGTTGTTGGTAATCCATGCAACGTACAGTCTCAATAAATCTTGGTAACATTCATCTATGGAACAACCTAGAATTGGGATTGACCCACTGCCACCAACAACTACCGGATTGGAAAGGTCAGAGAGAGAGAGAGAGCGGACCAAACTTTGTCAAGGGAATACACCTTTAACAATCCTTCTAACAATTGAAAAACTGCAGTAATTGTTAACTGTCGGGAGTAACATACAATTGGTCATATTAAATTGTGTTTCATTACCAGCTGCTGCCGCATATTGGCGGTAGAGAGTGGTCGCCATCTTGTTTGGAAAAGCAGATGCATATGTATTTTTCCTGATAAGATTCAGTGCGAGTTTATAGCTGCAGATGTTACTGGTCTTCTATTGTTACCTGATGTAGGCCGGGAGTTGAAATGGCCAACTGACACGCTACAAAGAGTATTGCATAATGTGAGACCATGGAGGTATAAAATGCGAGACACACAGGGTGAAATGTCCTGAATTCTGGGATCTCTACTAGAAAGTGCCTGAGGAAGACCCCGGTTGGGGTCGAAAATTTGCGAAATTCGGAGACGACTTTACGTTTACTATCGAGAAACCCACAGTGTGAAATGTCCTGCATGGAGACCAGAGTGGATGTCCTGAATGGAGACCAGAGTGGATGTCCTGAACGGAGACCAGAGTGGATGTCCTGAACGGAGACAGAGTGGATGTCCTGAATGGAGACAGAGTGGATGTCCTGATTCATGGAGACAGAGTGGATGTCCTGAATGGAGACCAGAGTGGATGTCCTGAATGGAGACCAGAGTGGATGTCCTGAATGGAGACAGAGTGGATGTCCTAAATGGAGACCAGAGTGGATGTCCCGAATGGAGACCCGAGTGTGAATGTCCTGAACAGACACCCACAGTGTAAAATGTCCTGAACAGAGACCCACAGTGTAAAATGTCCTGAACAGAGACCCACAGTGTAAAATGTCCTGAAAGGGACCGCAGTGGAAAATATCCTGAATGGAGACCACGCCACACAGTGTGAATCCTGAATGGAGAGCCATCCCGCAGTTTTATAATATCCTGAACAGAGATCCACAGAGTTAAGAATCCTGAATTAAGACTCACAGTTCGTAATATCAAGATCTGAGACCAAGATGGTGTCTAGACAAATATTCACCGTGTGAAAATGTCAAGAACACTACCTCCGAGATCCGAGACTAAATCTGTTTCGCAAACAGGTGGGAATTCCACAACATGGCTCATCCACCAGATTCCGGATCAACGACGTCTGCATGGAGACAATCTTCCTTTTCCGATGACAGGAGACAGACACCACCTGCAGCGCAGCGAGGAAATATAGGTAGAAAATCACAAAGGAAATACCTCTGTTGTTCCTACAACATCGGCGAATCGTCGATATCACTTTATGAATCTATTCGTCTGGAATATTGGCAGCATCAATAGTCTGATTTGGCCTTTGAGCCCCAAGGGATGAAGGTGTCTGGGTAATTCTGGAGGGGGGGATGGCCCGGCGCGGTTTGATGAACCAATATTGGTCATGTAATCAATTTGATTTGGCCTCTCAGCTGCAGGGGTAGAGGTGTCGGCGAAGTTCCGGGAGGGTGCCTTGTGATGGCATCAGACGTGGTCCAAGATGTTCCGAGGAGAAATTGCCTGGTGTTCTGGGACAGAAGATCTGACGTGGATGGTGAGGGGAAGGGATAGGCCTATGACCTGAAGTGTTGCTCACCCACCAAAAATGGAGCAAAAATGTTTAGCCACTTGGACAGGGGATGTTGACACTGCTAGCCTGCAGTTGGGGTTGAGGGTACACAGTGAGGGAAAACCGTACCAAAAGTGGCAGAAACGTCCCATGATTTTCAGCTCTACCTGAGTAGTACGTTTTCCGTCCATCGCTCACCTATGCTGACAATGTTTGTTGCTGATGGTAATGATGACAATGTTTGTTGTTGATGGTAATGATGACAGTGTTTGTTGTCGATGGTAATGATGACAATGACAATGTTTGTTGTTGATGGTAATTAATGATGACAATGTTTGTTATTGATGGTAATGACCACAATGTTTGTTGTTGATGGTAATGATCATAATGATGACAATGTTGATGAAGATGATAGTGTTGGTGTTGTAGATGATAATGAAGGCAATGTTAGTGTTCATGTTGATAATGATAATGGCAATGACTTTGGAGATAGGGTTGATGATAAGGACAATGTTGTTGCTGATGAAAATGATGACAATGTTGGTGTCGTTGACAATAATGATGATGAAATGTTGTTGCTGATCAATGTGATTATGATGCTGATAACAATGACCTCACTTACTTTATTCAGCTGTAACTTGCTTTTGTTTTGTTTATCAAACTGTCCCGACAGATGATACAGCACAGCTCTGCTCCGCCGTCGATGATACTTGAAGTCACCATTAGGTGTACCGTCTCCCTTCAGCTCGTCTGGGAGGTCAAACTTCAGATCTGCAACAAATAACAATACGCCGTGACGTATGTACTTACTGATTAAGGGATGAGGTTATTTTTCATGTCAGGTTTACAATGTCACAATACTTGTGATTATGATCCACCAGATACTGTGAATTGCTGGTAAAACTGTTGCCATTGGGGTTCTTCATTGACGGGACTAAACTGGACCCATGTTCCCGAAGCCGTCGTTAGGTTAACGATGTCGTTACGCTATGCATTTTCCCAGTTTTAACGATATCGTTAACCTAACGATGGCTTCGGGAACATGGCTCCTGGAGTAGTGCAAGATCACTGTTTTGTAAGCACTGGTCACCCATCCAACCCCAAAACAGGATCACTGTTGTCTAACTTCCACTTTGAAGGCCAAAACATCAACCACTCTCCCCCAAAGGAAAATCCATTTGGTTGGGTTAGGCCATGCTAAATAACTATGGGTATGGTTCACACACAAGCACCGTTTCAATATAATATTTTGTACAATGGGAACCCACAAATACAAAATTGGTCAACCTACAGCAAGCAACAGGGATTCTCTGGAATTTTTCTATGCTGAAGGAAAGGCACAACATTGTTACACAGCAATTGGACATCACAAAAGCAATGTTAGTCACATGAACAAGAGGTATCTGTACATAAACATTATTACGGAAGATATACGAGGGTCATATCATACACGAAGATCTCTAAAGGGATAAAAAATGGGTTATTACATAAGGGTCTCAAAAGAAATAGGCTGAGAGAAGGATGAAGAAACATTGGGATATAAGGTACCATTAGTTGATGAAGGGTTTAAAGTTGTCTCAGTGACCTCCACCCACTGATTGCAGTGTGATTTTCAGATACGCCCATTGTATGGAGGTAGCGCGGAGGAAAATAAAGGATTTACTGCCACATGCAGCCTGAAATAAACAAGTGTGTGGAGGCCTGTACAGTCCAGACTAGGGACCGTATTTTAGAACGTTCCTTAACATTAAGGTCCACCTTAAATCTTTTGTTCTCGATGGTTTTACAATAGACTTAAAGTCGACCTTAACATTAAGGAACGTTCTAAAATACGACCTTAGAGATTCTACCTATTACAGAAGAATGAGTATCATACAAATATTACAACTACATTACACAGGTTCATTATTTCAGATCAAATCATGCACACAGGGTTTAGTACAATCACGTAGAACCCCTCTAAAGTGGCTCCCTCTAGTGTGGACGAGAGCCTCTCTGTTAGGAGGGGTTTTATAGAGCAGACCGGTCAGTCCATTCAATACATTTATCAAGAACAAAATGGGAGAGAAATGAAAATTTAGGTAGGAGAGCAAAGCCGTGGTGCAAATGAGGGCATCCTGGCCAACATTTTTCAAGAATACTTGTCTTTCATTCAGTTTTTCTCTGCATTGCTGTTAACTTTGTCTGTCTCTGAAAGTTTTTCCATGCTTGATGCTGGTCATGATGCCGAATGGTAACAAATTCAGACTCATCAGAAAATTCATCTTTTCTGAACCTGACACACCATTTCGCCAGCAAATTCTCTGAGGAAGAGAACGTTAGTTTCGTTTTGCACCATGGCGTACGAAAGGAATGGTCATGCATGATAGAAGCTGCAGTGTGTTCAAATATTAGTTGTCACAAGCTCGTTGTACATGGCATCTTCAAGTTCCCAAGGAATTATTTGAACAAAACTTAATGATCCCAGTCTTGGTACATGTAACTTTATCTATGAATATCAACCAAGGCTACTTGTACACACTCCTTTCTGGCCAACGTCATGACTAGTCAGTTGATGATGATGTTGATGTCCCAGCAGGCCCATTATCCGTTACCTTCCGTGACAACAAATTTTGAAAACGACTGTAGCGGTAGAGATCTTACGGATACCATCAAGTTTAAAAAGTCTCAAACCTGGCAAGGAGTCTCCGTAGGGATATGTTAACACAAAGAGGAAACTTATACGTCGTGGATCAAAACGTGCAAAAGCGTTCGCATTCAATGAAGTAAGGCTAGGGATACACTGAACGCGATTTACCCATCGGGCGCGATTTTCGCACGAATCTCTTTTGTTTCGGAGGCATTGCGGCATGAAATAACAAAGAAACAACGCGCGCGATGGGTAAATCGCGTTCAGTGTATCCCTAGCCTTAAGATTCACCCTTGGAGTCCCAAGGCCTGTTTTTCCACCCAAAGTCAAGTTAAAAATGTGATTAAAACCACAACATCTTTGGGCCGTCTCTGAGATAGGACACTAGGGCCTGTATTTTCGAATGCTCCTCAACGTAAAGGAGTTCCTCAATGCTACTGTTCTCCTGTTGAGAACAATAGCCTTGAGGAACTCCTTTACGTTGAGGAGCATTCGAAAATATGAGCCTAGAACTCAAAGGGCCGTATTTTAGAACGTTCCTTAACATTAAGGTCCACCTTAAATCTATTGTTCTCAATGGTTTTACAATAGACGTAAGGTCGACCTTAACATTAAGGAACGTTCTAAAATACGACCCAAAGGGTTAACCTTCATGACTTAAGTACTAGAAATGACCAAGTTATTAGAAAGATTGCACCAGTGATGCAGCATTGACACTGGTGCCAAAAGGTGGCGCAGTTCGATAGCTAGGCTAAAACAACCATGCGTTGAAATCAAACGGTTGCAAGATGGCTGTTCTTTGAAACAATGAGTAACTACATCAAGGAAGGTTCATGCCATGCCAGGAACTTCATCATGCGCCAAGCGAAAGCAAGGCAGGACTTCCTTTGACTTGAACTGCATTCGTATATGCCAATGAGGTTGCTTTTCCCTGACCTTGACCAAATTTGTACAAGTACAAGTAGCTGCTTTGACCTTGACCTAATTTGTAGCGGTCAACAGGCTGTTTTGCCCTTGACCTCATTAACATATCAAGTCATTCTGACCTTGACCTCATGTTCAAAGGTCAATGCAATTGTTCTGACCCTGACCTCATTTGTAGAGGTCAAAGGCTATTTTGTCCTTGACCTAGTCATTTTGACCTTGACCATGACCTTGATATTTTCTGACCTTGACCTCATTATGGAGCAGGAGGCCATGAAATTGTTTTAACCCAGTTAGCTTGAGAAAGCAGGAAAATGTTGATTGTTTGCTGAAACTTGCAGGAGGGGAGCACTCACAAACAACATTGATTCAAAACTTACCAGGTGGGCCTGGTGAAACAGCTATGGGCGTGTCAGAAGCTGCAAGTCAAACCAGGTCGAATGAACACAAAAATGGGGTGAAGCATCCAGATAAACATGCAGAGATTATTGTTTGGAAGCCGGTGTAACGTCGATCAGTGTTCCCCGTATTTCTGTGTTTTTCTTATTGTTTCCCTCCTGACGGATTAGGCGGCAACTAACCCAACAATAACCATTCTAGGCCGTGTCTATTGTTGGGGAACACTGAGCTACAGAAACACTCACAGATGTTACATCGGCGTCGACTGCCTGAAAACTATTCCTTTGCTTTTGGTTGCTTCAGCCTGCAGACTGAGCCAAACAATGTTCGAAAGATTTCTGTGAAACATGTATGTTACTAACTTGATGGACCATGCACTGAGAGTGACTTTACTCCAAGGATCTAGGACTCTAACTCCATTATACAACACGGAGAACATGTACCTCTACAACAAATTTGAAGGCCCTACATGTTTACAATGTATAGAGCACATTTCCATGGTGCAGTACAACAGTTTAGGTACATCTGGTGTAAATATGGTGCCCTTAGATGATGAGCTGCAGTTCTGAAGCATCTAATGTACACTAAGACTGATCCTATGGCATAGGTGCCTCGGAGAACAAACGAGGTACATCTAGAGTAAATTTGGTGACCCAACATTTGTCACTTTCAGCCGACAACACAGGCAAACACAACCCAACAGAAACCCAAAAGATGAACCCCCAAATCCTACTACTACGAGCTAGAGTGGAATGTGTAGTGAATCATTAGATACACTAACAGTAAATTTGGTGAACCTAGCCAGCAAATTCAAGTTCAGTGAATTCAACCATTACCAACATAAGTCTGTGAAACAAAAGTGTCCCACTGATTCTCCAAACCCTTATACACTCACCTGTTGGGCTTTCCCCGTCAAAATCGATCACTTTTTCCCGCGTGATGTCCTTGTGGGAGGCAAGGAATAAGACCACCTGTCCTTTTTCATTCTTGATCGGTACGATATCCAGCAGGCACCAGAACGGACTCGCTGAAAGTCAAATGAGGTACATGTAGAGTAAATTTGGTGACTCTATACATATCAATCTACTCATGCATCATCTACTGTTCAAGAAGACGAGCTGAATCCAGCTTTTGTAAGTGTTGCTGATAGGGGACTCTGCCACTTTTGATGTTGAACTGTGCCGAGCTACTGTTTAACATCCTTTTGTTTGGTTTTCCATCCGTGTCAATTTTCATGTCAGCCGACGGTTCATTTACTATTTTTTTTGACCAACCAACATATTTGACAACACTGAACACATGGGGCCGTAGTCATAAAGGGTGTTTAAGACTTAGACGCGTGTAACTTCACTAAATGCACACACTTTCACCATGCATTTGACGAAGTTACACACGTCTAAGTCCTAAACCCCCTTTATGAATATGGACCATGATCTTAACAACATTTATTGGTATAAAAGACAGATAATTACTTGTAGAGCCTGTGAGAGCAAGGAAATATGAAAGGGAAGATAAGAAAGAGACATAGAGTGGAACCTCTCTATTAAGGACAGTTTGGACTGTCAGATAGTGTCCTTAATTGAGAGGTGTCCTGATTACAGAGGTCAAAATGAATAGAAGTGACAAATTTGGGATGGAACTCTGCTGTCCATGAAAGAGAGGTGTCCTCATGGCAGAGGTGTCCATTGAGGGAGGTTTAACTCTGTAGACAGCAGAAGCTCCTGAGATGAAATATAATCGTCTGGAATCAAGAGGTGTCCTTTTCCGATAAGATCAACCTTTCTCCCTTATCAAGATTCTGAGAAGATCTCTTCCTCAACACAAGAGAGAAAGATGGAGTGCTCCCTTGGTCTCCATGGTAACATGACATGTTTACATCACCTCTGACCGTGGACGGCCATTATCGGCCCCACGATACTCCAGGGAATTGACCTTGTTAGTCTTAGCATTTATTCTGAATATTGGGCCACTGAGGTGGACAGAGGAATCGAAACTGGTCGAAGTTTCGCTAACAAAATGGCAGGAATTGGACAATGGGGAACATTTGGCCGTCATGGATTAGGTGTCCCTTGACGTCTATTGAAACTATTCAGGTTACGCCACATGTCAATTTCTTATTGAAAAGAACAGTATTGTGCAGGACTGTAAGTGCTGCCACCTATTGACAATTAAGTCCCTAGTCTGTAGAACAGATGATTTTGGAATAAAACCATTCGCCGAGTTTAGATATTTTGGAAGGACTTTATCCACAACGTGGTGAACAACCTTACCATTTTTCCTATAGAATATTAGTTCTGTTTTTAATTCTGTCTGTGAGTCAAGCGCTTCTTCAATTTTCGTCTTTTCTTCATCATCCGTGTCAGATCCGTACAGAAAGTTACATGCGCAGCTCTTGGACATGATATGCGCCCGCGGGAATCCCGTGAGTTCACAGAATCCATCTGAGCAGTAAACAATGGGGTATCCCTTCGCCTGAGCATTTCCGAGAACAAAGTTGCTGTCTGTAAAATAGAATAAAGCCGACCATAAGAATGGTACGATGGGAAAGTATAACACCTTTTCCTACCTAGGCCCACATATATATGAAGGTCAACATGGAGTACCAAGGTTCATCAGCAACCAGGGCCAGAGCCTAGCTGGAGCTCTGAAAACAATACAGATACCTGTAAGAGTTGGAATTATTTACAGTACAGTTCATCTTTAAGTGTCTCATTTATCGAGCAGTTCAGCTTTAAATTCCAAATCTTACCCCAGTTCTTTTCTAAAACTGAATCCAAATAACACAAAATCTCTTCGACCATTTCTTTGCAATTTTTACCATGAACTGTCAGGTCAAACTCAAATGTAACCACATCATCATCTTCAGACGTGGTTGCCATGGTTTCAAGACCAGTGTCCTTGACCTTGGGATCAAATGTCAAGGTCAAATCATTCTGATTGGGCATCAGTGACATATCCTTCATCTCAGTCTCCATGATGCAACTACAGCACAAGATTCATTCAAAAAATTCCTTCAGTTTGTCAAAATTATCCTTTACAAAGTCCATGAATATCATTTAAATAATAATCCAAGTGATTGAACGTTTCAGAGGTTAACACTCGACTGAGAGAATCAGATGACTGGGAAGAACTGTATACTGGTATTTTTCGTCCGAGCCAGAAATGATCCAAATTTGCCATTTCCTGCACAACTTCATGCAATACGCAATATGTATAATAAATCATAAATGTATGTGAACATGGGCACTTCATGATTGCTCTCCACCACCAAACAGATGTGAATTTCCGACATATCAATAGAATATAATATCTCGACCTCTCAAATGTACAGAATTGTAAATGCACAAACTCTCCTGACCAACTGTTCAAAAAGTGTCAAATTCTGTGCATATAGAAAACGATGCTGGTCTAATAACAACTATATGCTGGTCAACATCAAATATGTCGTTAACTGTCCCAAAATAAGGGTTGGCCTAATCATATGAAGTCATGCACCGTTCAATGACGTAATATCCATCGCAAACGTGCACTACCTAACCTCACCAACAGCATTGTTGCACTAGGAGACAATAGGTCATGATGCGGGCCGAATTAAAGCCCAACTGTATATGCATTAGGTGACTCTTTCTCCCTCCCCACCTTGATAGGAATGGTCTCCTGTCCAACCTATACAGTGGTAATAGCGAGGCTGGACTGATACTATGTCGAAACAAAATGGCCGCCACACCTTCATCATTTGAGAAGTTCAACGAGCTGTTATAGTGTGACTAACCCTTCATCAGGTTAAGGTAACATGCTTCTGCACAGAGTATTTCAAGGTCACTGCACAAGGCCAAGGTCACTGCAACTGAGTTATTTTACCGACTAATGGATCTTTCTTGATGCCATATTATTTGGGCTATTTTGCACACAGTCTTTCAAGGTCATTGAGCCACCGTTAAGGCAACTGATGTATTTTTTTATTAATGGATCTGAAACGCCTCGAGCGAATATGAACGACAACCGTTCATCAGATAATTGTCCACAAAACCACACGACTTGGAGAAAACCCTCACAGACAGTGTCGTCTGCTTGTCTTGTTGACGTCGTCTGCTCGGGAGTCAAGAAACCAGGGACATCCCCTCAGGCGATGTAATTGTGCAACTATCGTTCATTAGCACCTCCTTTGATGCTCCATCGTGTCATTGCCCCGTTCTATTTTCAGATCGCGTCCCTTCTTTCACGCAACCGATCAGAGTTCGTTCTATTTTTAGACGCATCAGATTCTATACTTAGTAACGGTGTTACTATTTTTGAATACAGAAGGAATGATTTTATAAAATCATCCTCATTTGTGGATGTTTGTTTGTCAGGAGTCCCTGGCTTCCCCTCCGGCGATAATTAGCTGTCGATCGGATTCTATTCAAGAGTGATTAGGGACAATTTGCTTGCTTATTTTGGGAATGAAGATAGGAGTGGACAATGGCACAATGATATAATAAAAGTAACGTCTCACAAATTAACATCAAGTGGTGCAAATCATAGGTTGTTGAGTGCAAATTGTCGGTGGGCAAAAATCTTTCGTCAGATGTGTCTTGAGAAGGGTCCAGCTGTTCAAACATTCGTCTGTGAGATCCTCTTACTGGAGCACTCCTGAAGCCAGCAGCGCACATACAAATCCATGTCTGCAAGACTGAAATTGAGTCTGTGAGCCGCATCCTGACCTTAGCAAGGATTCTAAATGCTCGCTCCCTCCATCACCACATACTTTTTTGTGTGGTGACGAAGGGAGCGAGCGCCAAGAACCTCTGACACAGATAAGTTTCGCTAGCAGCCATCTTGCCACAATTAGGTCATCACCATGGGGATTCTCTTCCACAGTGACAGATGATTGGTTCTCCCATCCCCCACTGGGCAGAAATCACCATGACGATGACCTAATTTTGGCAAGATGGCTGCTTGCGAAACTCATCTATTCTCAGGATGGGACACGCCAGACGTGTTGTGGACATAAACTCAGAGAGTTGAGGTAGCACACATAGGTTTTTGCTCACAGACAGAGCTCGCAGAGATGATTTCATACATTTTTTATGCTGGCAGCTGATCAATACCACATGAATGAGAGAATTAAGCCTAATATGGAGAAACAGACACCAGGCCTAACAAATGAACCTACGGCGACATCCCAGGCGACATCCATTCGATCAGCTATAACTCATTGGGTGTTACCACCACAATTAAATGGTCACCGATATTGAGTTTTTCGTAATTATCTGCCAAGAGGGATCAGTCGTATGATAAATTCAGCGATTATCGACGCGGGTATTGGATTCTGTGACATATACCGGTAGATTTCCGTTAGGTCCATAAATTTTGTTCAGCTGGCCGTCCCAATTTTTGTTCTCCAGAGGAGATTTTCCGCGTGTGCACTTTTAGCTGAATCTGTAGGTCTGCTGAGGTAGACAAGGCTCTACCTGTGAGTTGCCACGAAGGTGTCCTGATTATAGAGGTCGAAATGAAGAGGAATGACCAACTGGACTGAGGTTGGAGTGTCCTTTCATTAGGGGTGTCCTCCTGGTTGAGGTGAAGGGCAGGGATGTTTTATTCTGTGGTGAAGCATTCCCAAGTTATGTCACTGACGAGAAAAGGTCATACCTCTGCAATGCCCAGAAATTGATAGGTGTCCTGATTACAGAGGTCAAACTGAACAACAATTACTTTGGACAAAGCTGGGTGTCCTCCTGGCAGAGGTGTCCGTCAGGGGAGGTTCAAAACGTGCATATTCTGTGGGAAAGCATTCCTAAGTCGATGTCACCTTTAGTTGACCTGAACAAGCCTGCAGAGTTGTACAGAATTGCATAAAAAAATACATCGCGGGATCATTTTGCAAATCTGACATCAAATGGGCAAATTCACCCATCATTTCCTTGCTCTTTTTTCTCATCCGTAGCCATGGCGATGTGACCAATTTGCAGAATAACAGTACCAGTATGACGATGATGATTGTTGATGATGGTTAATCGGAGGTGGTTTGGGATACAGGGAGCATAACAGAGACGTGATGATGTATTAACATTGAGAACAAGAGGCATATATGCCAAAAACTCAGCTGACGTCTCACTGGGAAATTTTGGAAGGCGACCCAGCACTATACAGAGTTGTGGTGATAGTCCTTACCATGCCCACTTTGACATAGAGACATAGAGAACTAGAGTACTGTGGGCCAAGTGCTCAGCTGATTTGCTTGTTTCAGTGTCTATATAGGTCAAGCTGACCTACAATGTGTGTTTTTATTGGAAGAGCTTGGAGAAAACATCCAGTCGATACATCAGCTCATAGCTCAGATGGAATTAGGCCCTATAGCTGTATCTCTTGCTGGGTCAGAAGAAGAATGCCGGCATAAACAGGATTTGTTTTATCTAAACATTCCAGAAGCTCCTTTTGCTATTTCTCTTGTTATTACAGATTAATCTGTGAATTTCCCCCTTTGCCAAGTTGGCTGAACTCTTGGTAGCCTGACTTACCTGTCGGACTGAGACCAAACACCAGTGAATAGGAGCAGTCAGCCGCACTTATCGCCAAAAGACGGCAGCAAAATTCTAGCGGACCAATAGAACAGAAAATTCTTTTGATTGGTGTTCACTCAACCATGAATGGGTCCGCTAGAAATGGAAGTGGGCCGTAGTGATACCTATTGGTCAACTGACTGACAGCTGCTATTGAGTTTGTGTAGGCTGCTATTGGTATTGCCCTCCAACAGTGAAAGTCGCTAACTCCATTCAAAGTCAGGGGGAAGACGTTCAACTGGAGTATCAGCCTACACTACACTACTTGTATACTTGGTAGTACAGAACTGAGCTATTACTTCAACTGAACACGTTCCCACTGATCAGCACCGAAGTGGAGATACTGGTGTTACCATTTTGAAGGCTGACTTTGGAAAATTAGTACATACTGGCAGAAGCTTTCCAATGGTGGAAATTTGGGACACTGCATGAAAGTGGAGGGATTACCGTCACAGAAAACTTACATTGCACTTTTTTGACCAATTTGTCAATGGACACCATTCCGATTGCTAGTCAATTAATCCATGTGCTTAATGTCATAATCTGTGCATCATCTCTTAATCCATGTGTCTTAATCTGCTAATCCGTGTATCTTTCACAGGACGAAGTGATACTGATGATGCTAGATCCCTGTTCTGTAGTAATCCATGATCCTATCTGATTGAACTGAAGCGTTCCTGAGATAACTCCTCAAACATCAATCACAGTTCTGTCCTATACTGTAAAAGGCAGTGTCTCCATTTAGAAGCAGTGGGGGCACGGTGACTGACATAATAGCCATTGTCTACACTGCAGTGTACTTGGTCGTACACGATACGGCTGTTACCTCAATTGACAATGTCCCCACTGATCAGAATGGAAAAACTGCTTTTTACCACTTGAAGGTCGTGTTGCCATAGCAGGAAGAAGTCATCATAAGAGTTGTTGTCTATTCATGACTGTTGAAGGTCCCAAACTGTTGCTGTAGATTGCAAGTATTAGGGAGGTTTCGCAAGCGCCCGGTTAAGCCATTCGACGACGTTTATCTATTGTTTGGGTATACCCACACAATAGATAAACGTCGTCGTAAGGCCTAACCGGGCACTTGTGAAACCTCCCTAATGTCACCCTAAGTGCCCAACAGTTAGGAACAGATACATGTAACTCTACAAGGAATTTTCTTTGGAAGATGAAACTTCTGAAGACTGGATTTTCCAAGTTCAAAACTGTTCCCAAATGCAGCCCGACAACTAGAAATTTCAAGGTGGTGCCCACGTGAGACTTTCCTGGTACAAGTTGGTTCCGAATTTGCAATTCCCTCACAGCTCCCGGGTCACAGCTGACGCTGAGTCCAATGACACAAACGACTGCCCGAAGTTATCTAGGTTGGGTTGCCAAAAGTGAGCCAAACCCGAAAGAGGAAGTTCCCCCGTGGAGCAGCATCTTTAAGCAAGAAGTCTGCAACAGATGACCAACCATTCTCAACTTACAGCTCGAAACTGTGCCAGATTACCGAAGAATGATGGAAAGACCCAAGTTCACGAATGATGGATTGGTTGAATGATGTCCTGGCTGGACCAATGTCCAGCCAGGACAAGCTGTTTGACACACCAAGACAATCTTGTTGGTATTCACCTGAGAAGCAGGAAGATCCACGACAATCCACCAGAGAATGCACAAACAGAAAGATCAAAGATTGCTGAAGAAGATTGTAATCAAGTTCAGCAAATACCCCAGAAACTTGCAAAGAAATCCCAAACGACAACACCTCCGGGGAAACCATGAAAAAAAATCGAGACTGCTTGAGTAGACATGAGAATTGTCACGAAACGCCAAGCAAACATGACAACTGCAGCAGAACACGTTTTCTTCGATGGTTGACGGTTGACATAGTAATGGCCGATGTGTCACCACTTTACAAAAGTACGTGTTGGAAACAGGGGAGAAGTCGTTGAGTTGATGCCTAGTGTTGCATCTACATAGCTAGAGTGAAGAGGCGTCTCCACGTGTTTTCTCGTGCAAGTTGGCTCTCGACAATGGATTCGTTGTTGGTTTCTGCAAGGCTTACCCCTCGACCAGCGACACAAAAAGTGCCCATCATTTTCTGTGGTTGAGTTGTGCACACAGTGCCAACTTGTGTGAGGAAATTCTCACACATGAAGGAGGGCCAGAACAGATTGAGGGAGTGAAGCCATGCGATGAAGGAGGGCCTGAACAGATCGAGGGAGTGAAGCCATGCGATGAAGGAGGGCCTGAACAGATCGAGGGAGAGAAGCCTGCGATGAAGGAGGGCCTGAACAGATCGAGGGAGTGAAGTCATGCGATGAATTCGTAGATGATCTACAACAGATGCCAAAGTTCACCAATGCAATATTTGGTGTCCCTTCGTTGAAAGCGGTTTGTGAAATGTGTGGTTGTTCTATCCCTGCCAGAATGTTCATGTCATCCTTATGAAACATTCACATACATACATATATTATATCCAAGGTGAAATGTACAGCCAACTTCCTCAGCCAAGCCTATAGTAATCCAGTAGTCCAGCCTGTTGAGCATGTGTAGGCCTACAGCAGTTGATGTTTTTAAATACCAATAACAATTTTAATGCGGATATGAATGACAGAACTCGAATCATTATTATCTTATTGAGGCTGCGTTCACATGCTGTGCTTTCATCAACATGACAGCCAGTAGATTTAAAGGGGAGATACCCTTTTGCGTTTATGACCTGCGGTCACCAACAAAAGGTCAGCAGACTTGAAGCCGAGATGCTCTTGGGGAACCTGCAGAACTGCCGCCACTGGGAGTTGTGCTTTTAGCGGTTTTACCTTTTCGACGACTCGGTCCATGTTGCACTGCGTCAATGACGTCGTGATGCGACGACATTGTGTTGCTTTGCTCTGTTTTTGACGTCTTCGGTACAACCGATCGCAGCGCCTCCCAGTAGCGGTAGTTATCAGGGGCGGATTCAGGATTTGGGAAAAGAGGGAGCCCCCTGTGCTAGGAACATAGAAATTTGTGCCCAGTTCCAGAATTTCATGGTCAATTTTACAGATTTGTTGACCAAAAGGGGGCGCGCGCCCGGTGTGCCCCCTTCTGGATCCACGCCTGGTTATGCATGTTCCTCAAGAGCATGTCACCTTCAGGTCTGTTACCTGTTGTTGGTAATCCATGCAACGTATAGTCTCAATAAATCTTGGAACAACCTAGAATTGGGATGGACCACTGCCACCAACAACTACCGGATTGGAAAGGTCAGAGAGAGAGAGAGAGCGCACCAAACTTTGTCGGGGGAATATACCTTTAACAATCCTTCTAACAATTGTAATTGTTAACTGTCGGGAGTAACATACAATTGGTCATATTAAATTGTGTTTCATTACCAGCTGCTGCCGCATATTGGCGGTAGAGAGTGGTCGCCATCTTGTTTGGAAAAGCAGATGCATATGTATTTTTCCTGATAAGATTCAGTGCGAGTTTATAGCTGCAGATGTTACTGGTCTTCTATTGTTACCTGATGTAGGCCGGGAGTTGAAATGGCCAACTGACAAACTACAAAGAGCATTGCATAATGCGAGACAGACGGGGTGAAATGTCCTGAATTCTGGGATCTCTACTAGAAAGTGCCTGAGGAAGACCCCGGTTGGGGTCGAAAATTTGCGAAATTCGGAGACGACTTTACGTTTACTATCGAGAGACCCACAGTGGGAAATGTCCTGAATGGAGACCAGAGTGTGGAATGTCCTGAATGGAGACCAGAGTGTGGAATGTCCTGAACGGAGACCAGAGTGTGAAATGTCCTGAATGGAGACCAGAGTGGATGTCCTGAATGGAGACCAGAGTGGATGTCCTGAACGGAGACCAGAGTGTGGGATGTCCTGAACAGAGACTCACAGTGTGAAATTTCTTGAACAGAGACCCACAGTGTAAAATGTCCTGAACAGAGACCACAGTGTAAAATGTCCTGAACAGAGACCCACAGTGTAAAATGTCCTGAACAGAGAGATCAACAGTGTGAAATGTCCTGAATGTTGACCCCAGTATGAAATGTCCTGAAAGGGACCGCAGTGGAAAATATCCTGAATGGAGACCACGCCACACAGTGTGAATCCTGAATGAAGAGGCATCCCGCAGTTTGAAATATCCTGAACAGAGACCCACAGAGTTAAGAATCCTGAATTAAGACTCACAGTTCGTAATATCAAGATCTGAGATCAAGATGGTGTCTAGACAAATATTCACCGTGTGAAAATGTCAAGAACACTACCTCCGAGATCCGAGACTAAATCTGTTTCGCAAACAGGTGGGAATTCCACAACATGGCTCATCCAGCAGATTCCGGATCAACGATGTCTGCATGGAGACAATCTTCCTTTTCCGATGACAGGAGACAGACACCACCTGCAGCGCAGCGACGAAATATAGGTAGAAAATCACAAAGGAAATACCTCCGTTGTTGCTACAACATCGGCGAATCGTCGATATCACTTTATGAATCTATTCGTCTGGAATATTGGCAGCATCAATAGTCTGATTTGGCCTTTGAGCCCCAGGGGATGAAGGTGTCTGGGTAATTCTGCGAGGGGGGATGGCCCGGCGCGGTTTGATGAACCAATATTGGTCATGTAATCAATTTGATTTGGCCTCTGAGCTGCAGGGGTAGAGGTGTCGGCGAAGTTCCGGGAGGGTGCCTTGTGATGGTATCAGACGTGGTCCAAGATGTTCTGAGGAGAAATGACCTGGTGTAGGCTACTGGGACTGAACATCTGACATGGATGGCGACGGGAAGGGATAGGCCTATGACCTGAAGTGTTGCTCACCCACCAAAAATGGAGCAAAAATGTTTAGCCACTTGGACAGGGGGTGTGATACTGCCTGCCTGCAGTTGAGGTCGAGGGTAGGCTGCCAAAGCCAGGCCATACTCTGACAGCACAAGAGGAAATCACTGCCCTTGGACCAGAATATCGTCGAGAATTCAGGAGCCGTATTTGATGTCACAAACAAATAACAGAACGTGCAATTATCAATCACCTCATATCAGAGCGGAGTGCAAAATGCCCCTCACCCATGACACTGTCCGGGATACTACGCGCCAAACAGTCAATCATCCGACTCAAACCACATAATGAGGGCCAATTGTTTTCTAGCAACAATAGTTTACAATAGTTTGTAAATATCGTTATGGTACTTTGGCCGCACGTCTGGTGCAAACTGGCTGCAGTGGAACACGGACACGAGACTTTGTCAAAATTTGGAGATTTTGAACAAGAGGGCCATGTGACATGAACTCAGCTGCAGCACCTCGAGATATTAAGCAGGAAGAAGTATCATCCATTGGGGAAAACTGAACTGATGCATATCTATATCCAGATGTGAAGAGCACATTCATGAAACAGGAAAAGGATAAGACACCTTTGAACACAAAAGAGCAAAAAATACCATTTAAGTATTCCAGAATAAGAAAGATATTCTTAAAATTCACAAGGTATCGGCATAAAAACGAGGAAGTACAATGTATTGACATCAAAGACTGAAATCACACCACAAAAGATGCGTTCCTTTT
Organism: Notospermus geniculatus; assembly: GCA_002633025.1. NCBI lineage: Eukaryota > Metazoa > Nemertea > Pilidiophora > Heteronemertea > Lineidae > Notospermus > Notospermus geniculatus. The sequence goes on from NMRB01000166.1 coordinate 541,276, forward strand.
TCCTACCAGGAGTTTGCCCCTGAGGGTGTGGTTACAGCCAAGCCTGATTTGAACATGTACATCTTTCTGTATAGATGGATCGAGAAACCTTAGAAGGTGAGATTGCTTACAAATACCTGAAGAAGATACGTAACTATTACCTCATCGATGGGAAAAGGTGAATTCTTAAGATTATTAACCTCACAATAACAAGTCATGGCAAAGTGAACTGGATTCTGTGTTGCATAGATATTTCGCACCCTCAGTCAAGGTGCTTTCTGCCCCCAAGGTTTACCTATCTTACCCAGAAGACCTGGAGGTCCTCGGCCGGGGTCCTTGGTTTAAGCAGCCAATAAACCAACTAATCCAACCTGGAGTAATGCGCTAGAGCCACCTGGTGAGAGATTCAGCAACTAATCAAACCTGGAAGCCACCTGGTGAGAGATATGGAAACTAATCCAAAATGGAGCATGAGCCAGAGCCACCTGTTGAAAGGTATAAATATCAACACAGCACATTTTGAATATTGTTAGTGGTCGCCTAATCAAATCACGCACCTGGAGGACAGAATTAGCAATGTATTTTATCAGCTCAAACACTGGGTCAAACTGTCCCCCTTCCCCAGCCCATACACATTTCAAATCATGTAATTTTGCTTAAAATATCAATTTAACATCAACATCATCCCTAAACAGTTTGTAAATCATCCACTAACGGAAATAATCACTGTCATTACATCCTCACAATCGGTTTCGCGGTTGTAAAAAGATAATTCCATTGATTTATTTTCACAGCGAAATTATAGTTTTTTGTCATAATGCAAAAAGCTGTGCGTGAGTGAAATGAACAGTGAGAGTAGATTACATTGGCGCCGATTGTCCATCATGATTTGACAACCTCTGGCTCGAAGGGGCGTGAGCGATGCAACTCCATGCATTTTGAAAATCTCAACATCTTTACCAAAGGACAGTGGTGACTTCTTCTCAAAGACTTCATTGGTGTGGTAGACTGGTTTTGTCTCCCATCGCTATGGCTAAGCACTGTGAAGGGATAGAGAACCAGACAACTAACAGATCTGCAAGTCCTTTGACGGCTTTCTGAATAATGCCAACCATTCTCAGTTGAATTTTTCACCTGACAGTTTGGAAATTCAGATTCAGGGCCTATAGGTCAAGGATGTAGACCCACATGTGAGCCTTCATTGAGCATATTCAGAAAATTTGATGAAAAATTTGGGTGTGAATGAGAGGCATTGGTCACTGGCTTGCAAGGAATATACCATTAGTTCCTACATGTTATGACAGGTGGCAGCAGCAGTTTTGATGACCACACTGTCAACACTACTACATATGTACTACTACTTTCAGTTTTACAGCAATACCATCTACAGTGCTGTTTATCTGATATTCGATATTGAGCGTTGAAATCAATTCTTTTTTGCGGAGTTTTCTCTGAAGTTGCTCCAGTTTGATGGACCTCCATTAAAAAACTTCCATTAAAATCTCAGAACTTAGATCTGAAGCGAATCAGTTGGAAAAGACTCCAGACGAGATTGAGATCCTGAGCAAATTGACGCCGAGAAAAAATGCACGGATCGAACTTCTCAATCTATTTCTCAAGCGAGGGTGTAAAAAAAACCTTCATGAGCATCAAGGCATATTGATTCCATCAACAGGAGGATGTCACATCACGAATTCCACGATCACTAAAGGGAGCCAGCGTACATTTCAGCGAAAAATGCGGCAGCGCGTTTTCCCGCCAGCAACACTCTGTTTGATGTACGATTGATTAAGTGTGTCGGCACTTGTAGGGTTGGATGTGCAAAGATGGGTGCATTTCATGATTGTAGGGATGCAGAGCTCTGTGTTGACTCAGTGCGGATGATTTGACAATAATTTGAAATTGACAAGGGCTTGGTATGAAAAAATACAGAAGACAAGGAGAGACGGACGCTGTGCCACAACCTAAAATCGTTCTGTTGGAGGCGCGTTTTACCCCGGCTTTGCATCATAGGACGATGTCAGCAATGCATTCTGCCCCCGGCTTTGCGTCTTGATGTTGACACCAGCAATGGCGGACATTGTTGAAATTGTGTCCATGAATAGCTGAACTGTTTTCGACAGGGAACAAAGAAGCTGCTGCATTAGGATTTACGCATGGGATAAAGGACTCCACAGACTTGTTTGTGCCTTTCACCATACATACAACAGCAAATCCTGAAATTTTCTCCTGCGCTGCATCCATAGAGGGTGCATCTGAAACTCTGCTATCTGGAAAGGTGTATGGTGGTCTGATCTCTGACCTGCCCAATTGAGTGTACTTGGTTATTCACGACGACCCTAATTTCCTCTTCATCTTCCGTCATAATTCAGCATTATATCAACAGACACTTTGGTGTGATGTTACAATTTAATAAAGGACTATTCTACCCCTTAAGTAACCTCGTTTCATCTTTTTTCCACCAATAATATCAATGGAGCAACAAATTAATGATGTCATCCTGGATGCTAGCTAAGCCGCCGTTCGCTATTTTTCGATACCAAAGCCATTAAATCATTTTTTATGTAAAACCAATAAAAAAGAATGGATCATTTGAGATGATTGGTACTCGATTATCGGTCGCTCGAAGCAGCTATGAATCAAACACTCGATTTAGCGATTCTTCTATTGAGAGGTAATGGCGCCTGTTAAAGACTCAATCCATCAAGAGCAAAAAGCGCAGCAAAAGTTTGGTAAGATGATGTTAGAGTGATTTAAACTCAATGAACCTCACTTTTATTGTCATGGCAACACAGATTTTAATCAATTTACCTTGTATGCCCTTCCCCCGCCACCATCCAAAATAAACCGCCAACTTTCTCCTCACGTGTGGGGAAATTCAATATGGCTGCCAGGGCGGCCATCTTGGACTCACCTAGGCAACAGTCCCAAAGTGTACCTGAGGGGGAAGTCCACTGTACTCATCTGTTGAGGTCGAGAGGGACAAAAAGTTTGTGGACCAATTAGGGACTGTAAGGTATGTTTGGTCCCAATTGTCCCCTGCCCTACGGCTGCCCAGGGGTGGCGTAACGCTCATCAATAACGGTAATATATTGACTTTCTCTAATCTATTTTTTTTAAGTGACAGGCACCTTATACCTGTCAACAGAGGTCAGACCGTAATGACGAATGGAGGCCACCACTGCCAACATGATTCTGTCAACTTGTGCTATTTTTAGAAACCATGTGAAAGGCTACGTCATGATGCTGGATGAAACATGGTATTAGTGTCAATTTTGTGATGAATAGTTGTATTTTGTGGCGCAATTTGGTTCAGTTTGGACGGAAACATTCTTCTCGAGGAATGAGTCATTTAAGGATGTCAAGAATATTGCGATTTATTCCAAGAAAAATGCTTGATTGGCTGTTCTGAATAGGAGATTGGATGACGATCTGTCACAGAAGAAACTGATGAGGTGCTTCCGCCCCGATAAATTATGTCCTTGGGAAAAGCGCTTTACTCGAACAGGTCAAGAATCTCTTGGAGCTGCACCTGTAGTGGGGGAGTGCAATGGCACAGTAGTTGAGCATCGGACTCAAGACCGAGACGTCATGGGTGCAATTCCCAGCCAGTAGCCACTGTATTCTCTGAACTGGCCTGAAAGAATCAAGTGATGCGCTGAATAAGCTGCTCCTTGAGTTCCTAATCCTAGAAAGATTTCTGGAGAGACTGGGCCAATAATGTGAAGTGCTTTAATTGATATGTACATTATTACAGTGTAGAAAGTACTACTTAAAAACTTCATATTATTAGGATCGTTTATTGTGTGTATATTTATACAGTGATGTACACAGATCGAAGGTTCTGTTTACGATGAAATACCAACAAGACATCATCATCTCCAGGTAGAGCTAAAGAGAGTATCAACTCTTCCATAAACTTGATACTGTCATCTACAAAACAACCATTTCCCTACAAGCCATCCGGGTAACGATCGTTACAGACCAGATAATGATGCAAGCAGGAAAGTCTTCTTTTGCTTCCAAGGTTAATGGTCTCATCAAGGAATCAATCCAGGGAAGGCAACCGCACGTTTGTTACCAGCCTGGTGAAGGCAGACAATTGATGAAAAGTGCCCTGAAGACAAGACGAGAGGAAGTTTCAAAACTTTAACACCACCTGGAAGCCGATTCTGGGCACTGATTGAAATTGGTGACATTCAGTACGTAGATCTATCCTTCAGCATGTACTCCGTTCCGATGTAGAAGAGAGTGATGCCCACATTTTCTACAGGCACAATCAAAAAGTTCTCTTTGTTCTGACTCAGGAGGAACAGACTGAGCAAAAAACTCGAGGGGGAAACAGGGCACCATATTGGTGTGAAAGCCTGTGCAAAAATTGTAGCAGTGCAGTGATTGTTGGTCTTGCCACAAAAGCGCATCCACAGTTCATGTACAGCATAACCTTCAAAATCTGCCAGGAAAATTTCGCCACACTCCTGCCAAGTCTGAGTTCCCATCTGGCTTATGAACATCAGGAAACACAGTCCCCATCAGAAGCAAGATACGGGCCTCGTCCAGGACGGTGGGCATCATTCCAAGTCATTGTCATTACCCTAAGCAACAAAGCGGCAAATAATTGGCGGACTCCGCGCATCACAATCGTCTATGTTTCCGTAAAGTGGGTTGATTCCACCGCCGCGATCTAATGAATACAAAACTTGTGATTCATTACTTCCCCGTAGTCTTGGCAGCCTGCCTGCATTGATAATTTCCTTGTATCCCCTCCCAGGGTCGAACTGGCTCCCTTCTAGTTAATATACAATCGACGACAAGAGGTTCACTGACCCACTGGCGGATGACGGCCATCATGCATGACGCGGAATACTGATGACGACGTTTTGTGCAGAATTTTATACAGTTGAGGTCAACTTGGGAAGAAAGCGGCCCCTCCGATTTCTCCTACGACGCTAAGGCCGTATCGGAACTTGTGATCAGTTAGAGCATGCTCTAGGAGACTTTACTGCCGTTAGAGGCCGCCTGCTGCAGTGCCCTTGAACGTCACAAAATTTGACGTCACAGACGTAAGCCACGGCGTCCAGTCATTATGGATGACGTTGTGGCGTGCACTTCCTCTCTGTGACGACAAATTTCGTGACGTCCTGGGACCGCTAACTGGTAGTGGCCTCTAACGGCAGAAGTAACAACTACATCCTATACAATCATGTACAGTCATTGACATTAGTTTATCTACACCTACTACCTTGAATATTTCAAATACTACTGGGCCAATTTTAACACGGTTTGTACCACATGAAAGTATATAACCTTGGTCATATTTCTGAATCAAAATTTTGGAAATTTGGAAATATCATAATTATGTAATTCCTCATTAGAAAACCCCCTAAAAATCAACATTTTTATTATGGAATTTTTTTGTGACTTTTGTTACAGGGTTGATAGAGTGGAAGTTTCTAAGGATTTTGAGCTCTGTTTCGTCAAAATATATCGAGTAGTTGCTGAGATATTTGAGATTATCAAAATTTCGATATTTTGAGAATTTCCATTTTTTCAAAAAAATTTGATATTAGTAGACAGAGCTCACCCAGAAACGTAGGAGAATGAAGTTTTGGAACTTTCAGCGTAAACTGGTTGGAAGTTACAGCTGTCTTAGGTTAAAGAGTTTAGCATATCAACATTTTGATATTCTGAAAATATGAATATCTCGGCCCAGTTAAAGCAAAAAGTTCCAAAATTTTGTAAGCCCATATTGTGAGGTTAGCTTTAACTAATGACATCAAAATTTCCTGAAAAACACGAAAATCTCAAACTATCAAAATTTTGATAATCTCAAATATCTCAGCAACCACTTGAGATATTTTGATGAAACAAAGCCCAAAATCCTTAGAAAGTTCCATTCTATCAAAACTGCAACAAAAGTCAAAAAAAAAAAATCCGTAATAAAAATGTTGATTTTTAGGGGGTTTTCTAATGAGCTATTACATAATTATGATATTTCCAAATTTCCAAAATTTTGATGCAGAAATATGACCAAGGTTATATACTTTCATGTGGTACAAACCGTGTTAAAATTGGCCCAGTAGTATTTGAAATATTCAAGGTAGTAGGTGTAGATAAACTAATGTCAATGACTGTACATTGCAGTGCAGAGAGTGGTACAACGTCGTGTTTCTGTCAACTGGGTTCCTCATTGGGGGCAGCGACTGCCAGAAACCCTCTATCATCCGAGACGAGGAAAGTTGTTCACCTTTTCTTAATGAAGAAGCTGATGATAAATTGACATACTGCAGGCAATAACATATTAAACATTGCCATCAAAACTCGTAACAGTTTGTGTTCACGCTTCAATGAATGTTTTATATGATGGGGTGAATGGCCGATAGAAATTCAACGACCTAGTAATCATGATATCAGGACAGTTGTAATAACTTATTTATCAGATCATGAGGAAGATTGGACGCTGGAGACTAGATCACTAAAACCAGATTTGTTGACAAATAATTTATAGTACACTCATATTAAAGTGCACATTTTGAACTTGGGCTCGTAGCACACAAATGGAAATCTCAGTGAGCCATGTCTGTAAGCTCAGAAGCTCTGTGTGCTACTTCTGAGAGTTTGATGCCTACAGCATATCTCAGAGACACCATTTCCAATCACATAGGCATGAATTATACGTGTCCTGCAGAAAAACAATAAAAGAGCTATTGTTCATGAACAATATAGGAATACAAGAGCTGTTGTTCAAGAACAACAGAAGAAAAGAAGAGCTATTGTTTATGAACTATAGAAGAGCTATTGTTCACGAATTATAGAGGAATGCAAGAGCTATTGTTCATGAACTAATAGAGGAATGCAAGAACTATAGAAGATTAGAAGGGCTATTGTTCACGAACAATAGAGGAATACAGGAGCTATTGTTCATGAAGTATAGAGGAATACAAGGTAGGGCTATTGTTCATGAACTATAGAGGACTATTGTTCATGAACTATAGAAGAATATAAGCTCTTGTTCACAAACTATAGAAGAATACAAGAGCTATAGTTCATTGTTCATGAACTATAGAGGAATACAAGAGCCATTGTTCATGAACTATAGAGGACTACAAGAGCTGTTGTTCATGAACAAAAGAGCAACAGAAGGGCTATCAAGAGTAATTTTTCCTGAACAATATCATGAATAGAGGAGCTAGAGAACAAGAGAAACGTCATCATTCAAGCAAGATGTTGTTTATCATGGGATTATGACGAAAGGATTTTCCTGGAACCAAGGGATTGGTCACAAAACAGTATCGCTTTCATTACCCGTCCTAACAGGCCATGAATTTTGATTTAACCTAACCGATAGTTTGTAGTATTACGCTAATAGGCATTGATGTCCTGATGGGTCCCAAAGGTCTGACCGAAATGGCGCGTGTTTATCAGCAGCGGGTCGGCTTTATTACAGATAAATTACCATGATTATTGGCGGATGTAATGAATGTCTACCTGTGGAGAAGTATTGTGGCGGACAGACAGACGGACAAGGTTATTATCTGTGTATCAATTGATTGGTGTGGAATTCAATACAGTAGGCGTGCTGGGCAGAGTTGATCACAGACCACACCTATGACTGCCAATAGAAAGGAAGTTAGGGTGTCTCGCCTATACAGCTTCATGTACCGGGTATGCTCTTCTAAAAGTAGGCTACACACCCACTCAAGTCGTACAACGGCACAAGGGATTATGGGATATCTCATGTGCAAATCGGGTAATGCCCAATAAAATACAAAAGTTGTATTTATACAGAAATTGCCATTACTTTTCTTGGCGACTAAGAAACTTCTAATCCTTTGCATTAACTCATACGACTGACCAACCAATGATAAAACCATTTAGCTAACATCTCCCCATTCGACTGGACGTCACCTAATGGGTCGTTCATGATGCGATTGCGTGTCGAATCCATTCCATTTAACACTCCCTGGACGCTGGATTCACCACGATCGGTCATCAGAGGTGTCGGAATGTATCATTTCCTGGTTTGGTTAAGTATGATAACCTAATCGTTAAGCTTTATGGCAGTTTTTTCGGATGGTACAGAAATCTTCAATCCGATAGAAGAGACAAACATGGTGAACTGGTACATCTTGATTGCAGAAAGTGGTGCCGTGGTACATCTTGATTGGAAAAAGTGGTGCCATGGTACATCTTGATTGGTAACAGTGGTGCCATGGTACATCTTGATTGGTAACAGTGGTTCCATGGCACATATTGATTGGTACAGTGGTGCCATGGTACATCTTGATTGGTAACAGTGGTTCCATGGTACATCTTGACTGGTAACAGTGGTGCCATGGTAGGCCTATCTTTATTGGTTACAGTGCTGCAATGATACATCTTGATTGATAACAGCGGTGCTGTGGTACATCTTTTGGTAACCATGGTGCCTTGTACATCTTGATTGGTACAGTGATGCCATGGTATACCGATTTTGATTGGAAACAGAAAAATACCCTCCGATAGTGCAAATACATTTGACATAAGCTAGGGTAGCCTAACCTGGAACATAGGTAGGTTTACATCTTGATTTTGACTGGGTGGTGCCATCTACTGACAGCCAGACTCATTAGGTCACATTTCCTCAAAAGGAAAGAGCAGGAAATAATATACACAGGAGCATAAAAATGTGAAAATTCTTCCCTATCTGATCTTTCCAACTCATTTCGTACATCAAAGTTTGCAATTTCCAAACACCACCACCGATGCTTCCTGGTCTTGGACAGTGTTTACGACAGACAGATAATGAGATCTTCAGAGTAGAGACAGAAAGCGAAATTATGGTTAGCCTTCTTTGTTATCGTGTCCACTTTCGTTTTTATTCATTGCCAGGGGATTTCTACTAATGCATGCTAATAATGGTATCTTTGTCGTGATCGACCAGCTCGTCAATCTGAAGGGACGGTAACACCAGACGCGCAATTAATCCATGGGTATTTGCATTTTCGCCGAATTGTCAAGAGATTGGTTAAAGTACATGATATGAATGGAAAGGAAAGAGATACTCAGAGGCAAGGTTATCTTTGAGGTCTGGACAAATGTCTGTTTTTAATTCCCTTTTGGATCCAAGTCCATTTCAGTAGCCAAATAATACTGCAGAGGAGTTTTAATGGAAATCAAAGGAATTCACTGAACTGTGACATGCAAATGAAGAAAATCCTGCAGCCAATGGAATTGAGTGATCTGTGACATATGCAAATGAAGAAAATCTTGCAGCCAATGGAATTCACTGACCTGTGACATATGCGAAATGGAAACCTTGCAGTCAATGAAATTCACTGATCTGTGACATATGCAAATGAAGGAAATCTTGCAGCCAATGAAATTCACTGATCTGTGACATATGCAAATGAAGGAAATCCTGCAGCCAATGGCAACTGGTTACAGACTTGGCAGCCAAATAGGCCAGCAGACACAGGTTGAAGAAGTCTATCACCTTTGGCTCTGCCTCTCACTGGACTGATACAACCACAACTCTCCAGTTTCAGGAGCAACACTGTGGCCTCTGTTCAACACTGGTATTTGAAAGTACATGGCAATTGTGGCTCATTTGGAGTGTTCAAATATTCAGCCGGGCTCTAACAGTTCCACTGAGAGAGCACATCATCATTACGTATCACCATTTTGAAATTCTCTCCCTGGGAATGTATCGTCACGACCCGAATACGACACGTGTGTTACGAAATGATCGTCAAACGACTTCAAATCTACAACCAAAATGAGATATAAATGAGGAATATCCAAGGCAGAACGTGATGGGAATTGCTAGGAACTGAACTGAGTTGATGGCAGACTAACCCCTTCAGTGCCGAACAACATTCTGTCAAATTTGAAAATACTTAAAAAGAATGCAAAGTACCTAAACCATATCATATAGGTATTCATTGGAAAGTTCGCAATGAGTGCTTTTCAATGAATACCTATGTGAAAGGGTTATTTTAACGTTGCAGAGGTGTATGTTTTGTTTTTGATGGGATTGGTACTCGTAGTGAAACAGATGACCCACTTTAAGATGACCTTGCCCTTGACCTACTTTGGCGACCTTGAGCTTGACCTACTTTGCCTCGGAGTGCTGGCGGTTGATGCCTTATGCGAGGGTCCGTGGGTTCGAGTCCGGTAGGAAGCTATGTCTTTCACCTTAGAAACCTGTTATTATTTCATGCACTAATAGTGTAAGGGTTAAAGTGTGACAGTCCATACTTTGGATGATTTTATTTGGAAAATGGTGGGATGTCACAATATGGGGGGATTATCTACAATAAAAAAGATTTGTGTCAAAACTGAAAGGACTAAAAACACCTACGTTGTCTGCCGACATAAAAATGCCATCGGAAAAAAGCCTGCTGCTTTGATTGAAGATTGTTACGCCACCCTTGATGTAACCATGATAAAGGTAAAACTAACATGCGATATGCAGAAACATTAAATGCTCGCACTCGTTCCCGATTGCTAATGTCACCATCAAAAAGCCATTAAACGCTGATCGCAGCAGTCTGCATCAGGGATATTGTCGCGTGGAAAAAAATTGCTGTCATAATAACCCTGGAGCCTGCCATCTGTTTTTGTCACGGCGTGGCATTGAGTTAATGTAGCTGGTGAAAATAACTCAGGGCTAGAGGAAATAATGTGAGATTGCTTAATTAAATAACAGTGCATTGCTCCCAGATCAGGATTGAGCAATTTGAGTTGTCTTACCGAACATGGGAAAAAAGGTTTAGCGTTTTTTTCGAGGAGCTTATTGTCAAAGTCTTTCGAAAGTACAGCGTTAGGTGAATTTTCCTGAAGTCAGATGTAAATCTCTCAATCACCAAAAGCAACACCTCTTCTTTGTCTCTGAGGCAAAGTAGGTCAAGCTCAAGGTCGCCAAAGTAGGTCAAGGGCAAGGTCATCTTAAAGTGGGTCATCTGGTGATTTATCCCGAGGTCACATACATGTACATACATCGACAGCAACAAAATGTAAAGGCTATTCTTTTTATCTTGTCCAAACGAGGTATATGAAATAGAAATCGAGTTTCTGAGGTGAAAGACATTGCTTCCTACCAGAATCGAACCCACGGACGAGGTCCAAACGAGGTCACGTCAAAATCATTTCAAAGTAGGTCAAGGGGTGAACTGTCTGGTGATCACACACAACTAAATGTAAAGGCTCTACTTTATCTTTTGTCTAAACTAGGTCAAGGCCAAGGTCATTTCAAAGTAGGTCAAGAGGTGAACTGTCTGGTGATCACACACAACCAAATGTAAAGGCTCTACTTTATCTTTTGTCTAAACTAGGTCAAGGTCATATCATTTCAAAGTAGGTCAAGAGGTGAACGTCTGGAGATCACAAGCAGCAACCAAAGGAAGAGCTTTTCACTGCATCATCTTTTTTTCTCAAGATGCAACGAACGACACCTCCCAGGTTCACAAGAGACAAACTCGGAGATTATGTACAACTGAGGCATTAATAACTTCACACGGCTTTGTGCATTTCCATCCATTGAAATTCATTTCACAAATGTAATCCAGGCTTGCGAGGTACATCCTTTCATCTGGAGGAATCCCCTCTTTCCCAGCCTCCTCAACCTATTATTGCCGACTCATCGCAAAGGCTTATGCAGAGCTCAGAGTTGTTGAACCCTTTGAGAATGCCGTCATAGTCGTTGCCATGGATACGGGATAAACAGCAGGTTTTCCACTCGTTTTGCGACTTGCTAACAAAAATAGGAGATCAAGAATTGATTTGAGGTAGAATGCCGCCAAAGTCACTTGATTGAACAACAATAAACTGATTTGCAATGAAATTGAGAGCAGGATTAGAGAACCGATTCGTAAAGCAGCGCAATTTCCTCAATTTGATTTCAAGTTCAGAGGGCTGTAGAACTTCGGCACAAAATGGACGAAGTATCCTTGAAATTGACTGCAAGCATCTTGCCCTGATGAGGGTTCAAATCGCCCCCACCTCGGTCCTGAAAGGAGGATAGTCAAAGGCCGGAATGTCAGTAGGCGTTGACGATGAACTGTACCACGTGGGTCGACGTCTTTTGCTGTCCAATAAGGTGGATTGAGACTGATTACATAACGCGATGACGTCACCTACACACTCTATTGTCCCTTTCCACATTCATAGTGAAGTTATGAGGCTGAGTGAACATGGTGAATTGTGGCCACTACTCTGAACGGAACAGAAGCATTGTTTCCCCTTGCCACGGTGCCCCCAAACAACCCTTATTCCGTATGCTTGGTAGCATTTGGAGTAATCAGGCCCAACATTTTTTTGACGTCAAAAGCTTGCAGAAGAATTCGTTTTTTCCTTCACGTGAATGATACTCAAATTTGTCGACGTTGGTCACGGCAGTCCCCCGCACGGGACCCAATCAGCGCCACTAACAAAACTAATGAAGAGTGGCTGCGGTTGTGACACAATTAGTTGTTCCCCCGAGTACAGAGCCAGGTGAAGTCCTACTGCTAATAATGCTAGAAACGGCTCAGTAATCATACCGGATACGATACTGTCATCTCGGATATGATTGGTCCTCATTGAAGAAGCGATCGTGCGGGATCTCGCCAAGTAATAATCACCCGTTCTTTCAGCAGACGTACGTGACGTTGTTTGAATCGCGATGATATCTTTCGACGACGTGTAAATTGCGATAGTGTGCTTTGATTGGTTGATGAAGATGTTGCGATCTGGACG
>NMRB01000166.1:554825-569887 GCA_002633025.1 Notospermus geniculatus
TTGTCCAGATGTCGCTGTTAGGCCAGTCTGTGTTGGCTTCATATCCAGTGTCACCCTCAACAACTTTCATGCTTTCGTATCAAAGACAAATTCCTTTTATCCCTCGCACTATGGTCTGTAGTTAAACCAATTGGCTAACCATGGTGCAGAGAATGAACACAATCTCGGCTGAGAGCCTATCCTATCATGGCGAATACGCCATGTGATGATAGACATAGTAATCGCATTGACAGGCTGTCACGATTTTTATCGGAGACCAACGGACACCATATTAACCCATCGATTGTGTGGGGTTCATAAGATTGCTGTCACATCGCAAAGAGAAGAGGCCGAGAATGTGTCAGATATATTTACAAAGCTAGATGATCTTTTGATTTGCATGGATAGCTACAGTGGCCAGTTGGTCAACAAACCGGCCAGCCGAGCTAGTGGACTGTTCGCAGACATTAGTATTTGTATGTTTCCATCAGGGCCAAAGCCATAGAATTATTGGTCCTGGTCAATATGGAAGCAGCTCCTCATGTTCCTCACTTGTGGGTTCTTTTACTTTGCAAAGGAACAAGGTGCAAGGCATTACGGCTACTGTCTCATGCGTTGGTTTCTGAGGTGGAAGTTCAGCAATGTTTAGCGCGGTCAGGACTTGGATGGGTGACGTAGTGCGATACAGAATGTTACTCCGCCTCAGACACAAAACAGCTGGATTTAAAATGAATTCTTTCCGAACAGTAGTTAACGACTCAGGATGCTCTAAATGGCCAACCAGCACAAGACAAGTAAACATCTTCATTTGCCTTGTATCTAACCGCTGGTCAAAATTCGTCTGGTCGCCGACCCCCTCGAGACCCCTGATTGACAAATAGATAAGACAGTGGGTCCTAATCTGGTTGACATGTAGACAGATCTAATCAACCCAGTGACCAAGCGGACAGCGATTGCAACCGCGATGTACCTTGATTATCAGGTTTTCAATCATACATGGGTCTTCGGAGAAAATTGTTGAGGGCGTTGCGCGGGTGTGTGGTTTAGATGTCTGTCACGAAATGCCAGGTTCACCCACGCAGTGTTCGGTTTGATCAATGTGAAAAGAGGTAGAGGGGTGACCATCAGGGAGGCAGACGGGTGCCCACCAAGGACATCCTAACAGAACTACTGGATTCAACTGAAATTTGCCGTGCTGGTGAAAAATGCGTCAATTTTATCTGTAACCTTGCGATCACGACCATCACTACAAGAAATTTACATACGTCAACACAACATGTGGCGCGCAAATTCGTTCTTATCCAGGGTGAGCCATCGTTGTTTATCTAGAAACCCTACGGCATTGAAAGAAATGACAACAACAACACGTCACTTGTCGCATTTTTTTTCATCGGCCTCCAAGTGCCAACACTATCTCTAATCCGTAATTATTCTGCCAAGGAACATTTCTTGGCGATCAATTATAATGCTATCTGGAGCCGTTCTGACACATACCCTTCACATAATTAATCATACAACCACATTCATCAAAATATTGCATCAATTCACAAGTACAAGAGAGAGATAGCAGGCCGAAGGTGTCAGAAAACGTAATGATTAATTACTATAAAAATACGTGGACGATTTTCCTGTAATTGGAAGATGAAATCACTTCCTGAGCAGGATGCTGGACATACGACCTGCGGGGGACGAGGCACAGATGTTTCTGTTGTCCTGGCCCAACTTTATCGAACTTGTGTGGACGCAAAAAGTTTTTTTTGCTGCCTTTAGAGATGGACTCTGAACACAGACCCTTGGAAGGGCCCCCTCCCAGGGCCGTATTTAAAAGGGGGCGAGGGGGGCAGTTGCCCCCCAGAACCAACCAAAAAACGTGATTTTCATGCGGATTTTGGGCAAAAAATCGGCAAAAAGAGGTCTTCTGCCCCCTGCACCAAAAATTTAAATACGGCCCTGCCTCCCCTACTTTTGCTCCTTCCTTCATCAGAGGAAAGAATTCGACCTTGACCGAGGTAGCCATGCATGTACAGACAGTGCTCCATGTGCGAGATTTCTCAGGCAAGTCCGCTCCAGGCAACACAACCACAGAACATTATGGGCAGTCGTTCGTATCATTGGTCTCGTAAAGAAACCAACAGTAGAGCAGTGCCCTTAGGTTATCTGCATCCACCAGGACCTCACTCCAGATAATCCACGGCTGATGATATCTAGGGAGACTTTCCTGCCGATAGAGGCCACCATGGTAGTAGACGCTTGTGGACGGTAGTAGACACTTGTGGTTGGTTGGATGCTTGTGGTCTGTTGTGGGCGGTTGTGGTCGGTAATTAGTGTGACCCCCAGTTAGTGGTCCCAGAACGTCATAAATTTGAGGTCACAGAGAAGAAGTGCACGCCATAACATCATCCATAATGAAGTGGAGGCCAGGACTTACGTTTGTGACATCAACTTTTTTGACGTTCTAGGACCGCTAACAGGCGGCCTCTAACACCAGTAAAGTCTCCATTGTGGGGAATCTCACCATGTGTCCCATCTTGTCCAAACAAGGCTATCGACTCCGTATGAACTCCGTCTTTAGCCTTGTCCGAATCGTGTCATCTTTTCCGTTAATGCATAAAGTATTAATGAACCTAACCCCTACTTGACCCCGCCTCCGAGCAATCAGAACTTGCGAAACAAATCACCGTTGGACACTTTCTTTGCTCTTCACGCTCGAATTTGTAACACGGATTTTGATTGGCGCGTCGATTTTCCTTCGCGCCCCGATGATTGGCTGAGGCTGTCATCACCTCAGAAACGGGAAATGTGGTGGATTCGAACCAGGCTAGATGACCGTCAGGACAGATAGACTGGTGAGAACCAGATGCATGTGTCCTTGAGGGAGGGGGACATCAGCCTAGTGAGGTTCCCTTGCCTCTCCCAGAAAGCCAACAAAGACGTCAAATGAAAGAGACTGCAATAAGATTCGTAAACACCACCAGTATGCGTCTGCGACGAAAATGCCCGCAAGAAACAAGAGCAATTCATCATTGTTGCTGGTGTTATTATGCATTTGATTGGTCACTCTTATGCGGTGATGGAGATGGTAGTCTTACCTCTTCATTCCGGAGGCGAAGCAGACGAAACGACAGCGAATGCTTTGATGAAGAACAGAATTGCTGAGTGATGGTGGGGTTGGCTACATCAGTTGTTGACTTTGAGAAGGATTAAATTTTTGAGACTGAAAGGCACTAAACTCTATTCATTGGAAAGCTCTCGGTGAGTACTTTCCATTGAATACCTATATGACAGGGTTTTAGGATGCTTTGATAAAGAACAGAATTGCTGAGTGATGATGGGGTTGGCTACGTCGAGTTGTTGACGTTCAGCAGGATTAAATTTGGAGACTGAAAGACACCTAAACCTTATCATATTCGTTGGAAAGCTCGTAGTGAGTACTTTCCAATGAATACCTATGTGATAGGGTTTAGGATGCTTTGATAAAGAACAGAATTGCTGAGTGATGATGGGGTTGGCTACGTCGAGTTGTTGACGTTCAGCAGGATTAAATTTGGAGACTGAAAGACACCTAAACCTTATCATATGGGTATTCGTTGGAAAGCTCGTAGTGAGTACTTTCCAATGAATACCTATGTGACAGGGTTTAGGATGATGAGAACAGAACCGCTGAGTGATGATGGCGTACGTTGAGTTGTTGATGTTGAGCAATATTAAATTTTGAACACTGTAAAGGCACCTAAACCCTATCAAATAGGCATTCATTTTAAAGCTCTCACTGAGTACTTTCAAATGAATACCTATGTGGCAGGTTTCTCTCCATTTTCAGAATCACTTTTCAGTTATTGGCACTGAAAACGGATAAGGTCACCAGAATTTACGACAAAATTCTCATTTTTCAAACATCAAGTCTAGAAATAAAATCAGCATATCAGTATTTTTATTTGCAGATAAGTTATTCCAAGTCATGTATTACCTCTTATCTTCTTCATCTGAATGCAGTTCCTACATATCATCAGGTTTTTATGTCCTAAATTTCCATTTTTAAATTACCTAAACTGCCTTTATCTCCCTCTGCATTTTCTTTTTCATCAACTGATAACATATCGTCTACCATCAGATGGAATCAACAAATTCTCCTTATTTTCCATATTTCTTACTGCTCGTATGTCATGAAAATGTTCTTTTCTTAATTTCTATAATTTGCAACTTCACGTAACTCAAATAAAACTGTTTTTAACCTACTTAATATCCATGTCTCCTCATCTGATAATATGTATATCAAAAAAATAGAGCACAAAAGGCGACACACAAAATGATATAATAAAAGGAGTCGTCCTCCAGAAAGTTTTAATTTCTATAACTTGCAACTTCACGTAACTCAAATAAAATTTTCGACCCCACCGGGGTCTTCTTCAGGCTGGCACTTTCAAGTCGAGCTACCAGAAGTGTTCTGGTAGCTCGACCTTAGAGCTGACAGCCGTCGTCGTTGCCATTGCGCCAGTCATGAGTAAGTTTTGATGGTTTTAGAGAAATGGGATCATACCCTGGCAAGCTCCCAGGCACGCTGAGAATAGGCGATTAGCGTGTTAAGTATGATATGTTTAAAAAGATACCACTATTCTGATAGTTTATGGTGACGGAGCACATCACAAGCCATAAAGTTGGTTTGTTCAGATGGGATCATCTTGAAATGGGATCACCCACAGGGGCTGTCAGAGTGGCGCAATGGAAATATCGTTGCCTGCCACCTCTGAGATTCACGGTTCGTTTCTGGTCAGACCGATTCTTCATGTGATAATAAAGATGGGGTCTTTTACTTGCACCTTACAAAGGGCAAGGTACCACGGCTTACTGACCCATGCGACGGGTGTATATAAAGAGCCAGGGTGTTCATCCCCTATGGCCAGGCTAGATTCGAACCTGGGACCTGCCACTTGCTAAGGGGACATGATAACCACCTGGCTATGAGGCTTCTAAATTTGTTGACCAGAAAGTTCTATGAAAAGAGCCTTTCGTCCGCACGCAAGAAACTCGAGTGCACAACACTGGCTTCATGTCTCCCCATTAAAACCCATTATGATTTTTCAGGAAGATCCAACCAATTTGAGCACGGGAAATCATTAATTTCCTCAACTTTGCCATCAAAGGAGTCAACGATTTTAAGATGGAGGTTAACGGTATGATCAGTTAGGAATACGGAAACTCACGCAGTTAGATCTCGTCGTTGCTGCTGCAGTAATTGCGTCTCAACAGATCAAAGCGTTTTCAATCTTTTTGTACCGTCTGATGTTGAGGTTGAAGTTGCGCAAGACTATTAAAAGTGCCCGTAACCAATTATTTTCTGGAATTCGCTTGTATATTGTAGGTCAAGCACGTCTTCTGGAAGGCGACTGTGCCTCCTGTATTGTATGTGCCCTGGTCACCCATCCACATAGAGATCACGCTCAACGTTGCTTAACTTCTAGTTCATAGGCCAACGTGCCAAGCACTGGGGCATAAAGGAAATCCGGCATGGCCACCAGGTGACAAGGTGGCCCTCAGCTCGTGATCCCAGCTGCCAGGACCGTGACAGGTGCGGATCCAAGAGGGGGCGCACCCGCCGCACGCCCCCTTTCGGCCAACAAATCTGTAAAATCGACCATGAAATTCTGAAATTTGGAGCAAATCATTGAAATTCATTGCAGATTTCAATGTTTCTAGCACAGTGCGCCCCCTCTTTCCCGAAATCCTGGGTCCGTCCCTGCGTGACCCAAGACCTTGAATGGGTTAGAGGTGAAGGACCGCCCCAGACTACCATAGCACCAATTTCTGTCTTGTCTGGGTGTCTGCTCTCTGCGCCCATCATCATCCTCAGCCAATAAACAAACGATTAGCTGTCTTGTCTTGCAAAAAACACCAAAGGAACATCGTTCTTTCTGCCTCATTGGCCTGTCATCACACCCCAGTTCCCCTTGATACGTCTCGGATGGTTTGTACGGAACGAGTCTTTAATTTTATCAGACTCGCCGACAGGAGAAGAAGTGGCATGCCTGATTAAGCTAATCGACGTTTTTTTTTGTTTAATGCCGGATGGAGACTCGTTAACATCTATTTGTTTTAAGGAGCTTGTTTTTGTGTTGTGTCTCAGTGCTGGTGATACATTATCTTGATTACAGTGTTTTCAACATTCATGTTCGTGGTCGCGCTACACTGTATTTGTATGTTTCCATCCGGGCACTTTCTCAACTAGAAAGTGCCTGAGGAAGACCCTGTGGTTGGGGTCGGAAATTTGCAAAATTCGGAGACGACTTATGTTTACTATCATTTTGTGTGTCATTTTTTTGTGCTCGAGGTTGGATACCTTTCCATTAGGGCTGAAGCCACAGCACTATCGGCCCTGGTAATATGGAAGAGGCCATATCAAGCTGCTCATGTTCCTCACTTGGATGGGGTAGGCTATTTTACTTGCCCTTGCAGAGGTACCAGATACAAGGCAGCAGTGCTTAGTGTCCCATGCGAAGAGCCAGGAATGACATTCCACCTGCCCCGGATGGCTGGATTCAAACCCGGTACCTGCTGCTTGCTCTGCAGACGTGATAACCACTCGGCTATCAGAGCTCCCTTCGTTGTGCCGTCTATAAACCAATCTCCAGGTGTTCGGCAATACCAACCGCCTACAGGATCACGATCTGATGACTGTTACACGATTTCTCAAGTCATCTTGGCTAGGATCTGATGTTCACGATCCAATCATAGAAGTAACAAGATGACCTAATGAGGAATGATATGTCAGGTCTTTTTAACATGGAGAAAAAGGACCATTGGGTGACTGTGTCGGACTGCTCCTTCTTTTAGACAAATGTGGTTGCCATTCGCGCAGTGCTCTGCCAAGCTGTGTTAAGGGCCTGTCAGACTGGTACTTCCCAAAACGTCCTGCCCCGTCCTAAAAAAAATCGTAAAACGGGCTAGAACGTGTAACCCTTGGCCAAATAATGCCTCGATGTTCTGGAGCACCCTTCCCGTCCATGAAGTTCATAAAAGACTGTAAAAAGTTGCCACTACGTCCACTCGGTTCGCACACAGTTTGAGCCCGTTTGGCAAAATTTTCAAGAATGTACCGAGAACTAGCTCAGTGTGATTGGGGGATTAGTTACTTGCCTCCCAATTCTACTTCAGCAACGACTCATGTACAAAATTGCTTGAAATATTTAAGACTTCATGCCATCCATCGAAGGTATGTTCATAGATCAAATGCTACAACTCTGTACACTACATTCTAAAGACTGAGACAATGGACCTGGCCAAATATTTCCTCCGAAGAACCCACAAGGTACAAACCCATGCCATTACCAAGCAAATATCAGTGCGAGTTCGCACCGAGTGAGATTCATTGTGACAAAGCTGGAAGCTAGCATAACCTCCCACACTTCACACTCGACTAGACTGCTCAGCTGATATGACACTTTGATACATTGAAATACAATCATTATCAATAACAACCAACATCCTACGGCGTACAATTTCTTCTTCTGCACACGTAGAGCACACGCTGCCGAGTCATCGTCAATCGGAACCTTCTCTCTCGGAGATTATATTAAGATACTTACCTGTAATGAGCGAACAAGAGGATAATATGACAAAGACGAGGACGAGAGACGAAGAGGATTATATCATGTGTACAGTCGTGGAAAAAGGAATGAGAGATAATTTTCAAGGTCATAGGTGTCCTGTGTAGAAGATTGACACATTCTGCTCTGAGAAGAGAACCTTCGTATCTCAATCAACTCCACCCACCCGACCTGGTGGGCCCGAAGGACAAAAAAGGCTGTTGTGGGAGAACGTCTTCCAAGAAATCACTGAACTTTTGACTTCACCAGCTTATAACATGGAAAAAGACGGCCGGCGTTTCCTCCAGAAGGTCAGTTGACGCCCTGAACCCTTCCAAAGTTTCAGATTACCTTCTGAAAGAGAAACAGCTATCGCTCTATCACAGTCTCTGAAGGCCTAATTGGCAGATGGTTGGGATCAGAACACCGGAGAGTGCAAGGGATGATCTCAGGCTAACAACAGGATTTGAACCAACAAGGGATCTTCTGACCAACAGGTAGATACCCGAACTGGTAATGTACTACTAGTAGACAACTGTCATGACTGTGGCAGTTGCACCTATTTTGTATAAGTCTAAACAGAAAGGAAATATTACTCAACATCTGGACAGAATGGCAAAAGAGTCCTCACATCATCTCGAAGAACATCCTGTCACTTGCTCAACTGCTCAGAGAGAAGCTGTTTCCACGACTGGCACATTCTGAGACATTCTTCCAATGTTTGTCAAACACTTGTTAGTGGTTTTTGTGTCAGCAGTCTCTCACAGCTGATGCTGTCTCCTGCAGGCATCCCCGCTGGCAACGCTTGACGCCGTGACAACGTTTATTAGGAAACAGCACTTGGGGACAGTGTGGCGCAGCACAACCACGGATGGCAGGTCTTGCTGAGGACCTTTGCCAGATTTTGCATTTTATTAGATTTTTCCAGCCAAAACCAAGCATTATTGACCCTGGTAAGTATGGAAGAGGCCATCTCATCCTGCTCATGTTCCTCAGCTGGATGGGGTCTTTCACTTGCCCCTGCAGAGGCACAAGATACAAGGCACCATGGCTTACTATCCGATCTTTTTAAACCCCACATTGCCCGGGCTGGATTCGAACACAGGACATGCTGCTTGCTTAACGGATGTGACAACCACTAGGCGGTCAGGGCACGCCACCTTTGCCAGACGATCTGCGAACTGCTATCCTTGCAATTAAATCGTCTGGACCCACGAGTAAATGGCCACCCGATCCAGAAATCACCTCCTTAATATTTAAATAAGTAATTACACGACAGAGTCGGTAGGGAATAAGATAGGTCAGCGCTAATGGTCCCGGGATCCGCTTATCTTGGTTGTAATAGATGAGGTTGGGAGGTGTCGTGGCATGAGAAGCCACAAGAGTGGGTATGTGGTGGAGTCAGTGCTATGAAACCCCTCATAACCTTCAGATGCGTGGGCCGAAGACCTTCGCAACGCCCAGGGGCATCCTGCTTTTTGGACGCTTCCACCTTCTCGATATATGTATTTGTCTTTGATTTTTCCATAAAGGGTTGATACCATAGCATTATTGACCCTGATCAAGTACGGAAGAGGCCATCTCAAGCTGCTCATGTTCCTCACTTGGATGGGGGTCTTTTATACTTGCCCTTGCAAAGGAACAGGGTGCAAGGCACCACGGCTTACTCTCCCACGTGACGGACGTGAAGAGCCACGGATGACATCTCACATTCATGCCTGGGCTGGTTTTGAACTTGGGACCTGCCACTTGCATAGCGGACATGATAACCACTATCGGCTATCAATGATGGTTGAGGGTGGTGGGCATCGCTGTGACAATGGTTCCAATCATTCCTACCCTCGCTCACTGAGCCTATTCCAATGGTGGAGTGACTTGCCCTTGCAAAGAAACAAGGTACAAAGCACCACAGCTTACTCTCCCATGCGACAGACTGAAGAGCCAGGGATGATTAATCCCATATGGCCTGGGATACGAATCCGGGACATCCCGCTTGCTCAGCAGAAGTGGTAACCACTTGGCTATCAAGGATCCTGTTGGCTCTCCTCAGCGAATCCTGTGGTGAGATCGACACCAAGAGCAGAGGCTTTCAAAGTGGCAGATGAGATGGAAGTGCCTGGTATTTGGATAACAAGCTCTCAGGAAATGGGGAGAGTGCCGGTCTGAAATTCATATTAGCTTGTTCAGGAATGGCCTTGTGGCCAGGTTTGGAGTCTACAGCAGCAACGGCAGCAGCAACAGCGGCGGCGGCAGCAGCAGCGGCGGTGGTGGCGGCAGCAGGAGGAGCAGCAGCAGTGGCGGCTTTGGTGGTGGNGCGGTGGTGGTGGCAGCAGCAGCGGTGGTGGTGGCGGCAGCGGTGGAGGCGGTGGCAGCAGCAGTGGCAGTGGCGGTGGGCGGTGGTGACAGCAGTGGTGTGGTGGTGGTGGTGTGGCAGTAGCGCGGCGGCAGTGGCAGCAGCAGCAGCAACAACAGCAGCAGCAGCAGCAGAACAACACCTTTATTGACAACTTCGTCCAATTAACGTGACACCTTCCTCATCAAGACTGCTGTCGGAAGTGTACTATTGATGGAGTTGCGTTGACTAATTAAGCCAATCAGGCTAACGAAGTTTTTGAAAGAATAAAAGCTTTTGTAGCCTGCAGGTAGTGCAGGAAGAAATCAAATCAGGCTGCTGCGTGCTGCAGCGGCAGATTTTTCCACTGATTGGTACGTTGGAGTTCATTCCGCATGTCTTTATGAAGGTATCAATGGATTTCTTCGGCGTTGAAAAATTTTAAGACTGTCAAGCTGAGTGGAACGTCTTATAGGGCTGTCTGAGTGGCCAAGTGGAAGCATCTGTTTCTGTTATACCTGTAGTTGTGGGGTCGACTCCAACGCAGACCTATTCTACATGTGAACAAGAGGGCAACTCTCTTCGTCTTCGTCAGTGACAGTTTACTCAGCGAAGGGGCCAAGAGCTATATCATCGAAGCACTTGGCGGGTATGGCCAGGACCTGTTATAAGATCATCACGTTTGACAGTGTGTCAAACGCACCAGCTCTGCGTCGGTGTGTGACCTGATGTCCAGCATCATGCTATCAACAGTGTCCCGTGTGGTGTCAGATCCCGCTACATTGCATTGCCAGGCCCGGCGCGTGTCTGACGATGCTGTCTGCCTGATCCAATATTGAATTTCATTTGCCAAGAATTTTTAACTCCATTTTACATTACCTCGTTGCAATGAAGTTCTAATATCATATTTGCTCGAGTGCATCGTGGTAGGATCACTTTAACCTCCCTGGCATTTATTAACGGTACTCCAACCTATGTGTACAGCCGACTTATTACTATTTGCAATGATTTTACTGATCATGTGCCAGTTTTAATTAAGGGCAGATTGACAGATGAAGGGTCGTGTCAATCATGGGTCACGATACCTTTTATCTGATGACCTTTCTTCCGATATTTCTTGTGGTTGTGTATTTCTGATCTTTAGCAACAGACCACGTTTAGTTGGTGACATTTGGTGACCAACTTGTGCTGAGCCTTTGTCAAGGAACTAATGAAGTTGCCGGTTAATAAGGCTGTGTCTGCATTTCGCCCTGACAATGGTTCCTTTCAATTCCATTCACAACTTGTAATAGTTGTGTAATAGTAATAGTTTGAGTTCGGAGATTGTTTGGACTACTCGCAGGGTACTGAGGGATGCCTCGTTTAACATAGGTCATTGAACCATCTTTTTTGAAGATGGCGATTTGGCCTAGTGGTTAAGGCGTGCTGCCCCTTAGTGCTGGGGATTGATGCCTCATGCGAGGGTCCGTGGGTTCGAATCCGGTAGGAAGCTATGTCTTTCACCTTAGAAACCCGTTACTATTTCATGTTGTGTAATAGTTGTGTGGTACATTTTGGAGGTGTTCGGCCTTCGAACTGTTGGCTTGATGAAAAAATGCCTGCCTTGCAGGTGGCAAATCTGGGGGCGATTCTCCGTGCGGTCTGCGACAGTTGCTATAAGAGGCCGCACCAGGAAATGTGTGGAGGCATTGATGCTCACACCATTTTGGGACCCAGTCATGATCTCCTGGCATTTGTAATCCAGTTCGTGACGAATCTCTTCGGTTGCTCTGCAGCAGCACGGCCTGGTGAAACTGGTCAATCGAGTCCTTAACACTCGCCATAAATCCATAATCATATTGCTCAAGCGGCAAGGGTCATTAACGATAAGCCGAATGCACTGACCAAGGTTTCTTTCCCAAATGAAATATGACCAACTATTGGACAGTTATTCAACTTCTGACGAGAGAATAATCTAAACGATGCAATAAATGTCATGTAAATGTTAGGTAAATCAGTGGACAGGTCCCATTTGGGGGTCTGTGTTATAAAAGTTGTGGCCAGTTTATGAGAGGCAGGGCAGTTAAATCAGCGACCTCACGGATGCTGGTCATCTTCGAAGTGGTTCATTCGACATGCCCCGAGCAGGGGCAGATCTATGATCTGTCAAAAGAGGGGGCGCATCCAGGCCATTCACATCAGAAGCCTCCTTAATTTTGACGATTTCTCGGTCAGACTCAAAGAATTTTCCAAAATAAGAGAGGGCGTGCGCCAGGTGCGCCCCCTCTGTATCCGCGCTCGCCGAAACTGCCACAGGAAAACACGATTAGGAGGAGCCTGGTGGAACCACACTTGACAACAACCTCGTTCCCAGGGGTCGTTCGCTTTCTGACAATATGGCGGTCGCGTCACTAACCCCTGGCATCAGCTTTGGATTTAACGCACGTGATTGGTTGACGGGAAACCGTCAAATATATCCAAGAATATACCCAAAGAAATTTTCAAAATATTTTGGATCAAACCAGAAGGTTATCTATATCCAGGTTTGATGATTTTTTGTAAAAAGAATTTTAAAAAGCACTGGTTAATATTTCAAATTGATTATTTTGACTCGTGCTGCCACCTATACTTAGTCCAAGATTCCTGGATTAGCAACCGAAGCTGATTCCAGGGGTTAGTGAGCGAGTGGTCCGAGGTTGTCTGAGCGAACTATACCCCTGGGGACGAGGTTGACTTGACAAGGACTGTTCCTTCAGAGATACAGAAGATTTCAACACCAAATGAAATCACAACTGAGCCTGCAGTGCCTTCAGCATTTTGTGCCTTAAACCCTTGCAGCTACAATATGGCACAGCTTAACCCGCCGGCCATGGACGACTTCCTTTATGGCCTCGTGGTTGGCGTGTTGGCCTCGGCGCTAGACGGTAAGCAACGTAGAGCGCGGTCAGTAGGTGGATGGTTATAACTGCCCATAGATGGGTGACTGGCGTGCGAATACATTTTGTCTGTGGCTGATGGCAGGATTCTTCACGGAGGCGAAAAAGGTCACAGCGGATATGGCTGGCTTCGAATTCTTGTGGATTGGCATTTGCCAGTGGTCATTGGACTCCGAAGGCTAGTCTTAAGGTTCTCCACCCCAACAGTCTCTCCTTCAAACTGTAGGAGTGTGTTGTTGTGGTTGTCACCTTGAAAGATGAATAAAGCAACATGAATCTGATGACGCAACTGTGGAGGTTGTTGATGGTATGGAATTGCAACTCGAGTCGCCTTGAACACCAAGGTCTTCCCAATGTGCTTGATCAGGGGGCATCAAATGCCACTCCTTCACCGAGGGGATATCACACTTCTATGTCAGCTGGAATTAGTGATCTCCAGCCCTCCCATCTCCATAATTGGTAACCTGAACTCCTGATTTATAGTATCCAATTAAAGGTGATACGCTCCGTTATGGTCATACAGCATGAACGACGTAACGACATAACACGCAGCGAAACAAGATATGGGGAATGTGTATGGTGAAGCCTTAACGATAGAAGCAAAAAAACATTGCAAGGCTGTGTTACAAGGTGGTTTTCAAAGTGTGAGATTTGGCTGGGACACCCAGGGGAGGAAAAAGAGCTGTTGTATAGTAGCTAGTTGGGGTAGAGGACCTGCCACTGCAGCAGGCTTCGGGCAAGGGCATTCCAGTTGTCTGCGACGGACCTGCAGCGCCTCTACTGGCAGGACCTAGAACCGGGAACATGTGACGTAAGCAACAACACCGGGGCAATTCTGATGACATCGAGAGGGTCTGTTCAACCCTAAGTTCACCCACTGACGTAGACTCCCAGTGAAGACTACGAGAAGCTCAACAGATGATGGAGCTCAACTCTCAACCTGACGTTCATCACTCCCGGATATAAATATCCATTGCAACACTGGACGGACAACCAGTGGACCACTCAATCAAAAACCTCACACACAGTACTTCTATAACCAGCCTTCACCTCCATTAATTGCTCTCACATAAATACATAAATCGGCCACATGGGGGCGCTGTCAGTCTGAATTAACCGTTGTGTAAATAATGCGTACGTGTGAATGGAAAGTCACTGGGTTGGTAATCGGATGACAAATGGAGCAGATAATCTAGTCATAATGTTCGCTAGGTTTTGCCATCGGAGCTGAACTGAGCAGAGAGGAAGATATGGAAAAGCCATTTTCATGTCTCTGACGTCTGTGTTACACTCTTCTGATAATGGAGGAGAAAACCAGAACCCCTACAAATATTGATTTGCGAGCTGAACGTAAAATCATCAGCTTTGCAGACTACGTGTTGAAGATGTATCACGACTTCATTGTTTACATGTAATGTTTGTAAACATGGATGTTTACATTATGTTATTTGGGACTTTTGGGGCATACCAACCCACCAAATTGAATATTTTCAGTATCAAAAGAATTTCTAGAGGGGCATATCACCAACAAATTACTCATAAGACAAAGAAAGACTGGACATAAACAAACATGTAAATAAACAATGATTTTCGTGGCCCGCGAAAATATCCGTGATATATTATTTTTAAGCAAATCAATGTATAGCAGGCGAACCAGAGTGCCCACTCCCACACGAAGCCTGCAGCATCGAAGAATTGTCCTCACTATCACCATGATCACATGACATGAATGAAGAGCTGTCTGAATTCAACCTGGAACCTCAGAGGTGACAGGTGCTGATGCTTGCACTGCACCACTCTGACAGCCTAAACTGTACTGGAACCCCTGGTGGCAACAACTGGCATTTCAACGACAGAGGAAAGGTGGTTGAACCCGATCTCATGATACACTCCCAATGCTCCATTTGACGTTTAACGCTAATCAAGGGGAAGTGATAAATGTAGCCAATAATTCATAGCCTTCAATTCGTATCAATTCCACCTGGCATTCTTAATCAACTTCCAATTTTGTGACTACAGTATTTCATCTCGGTAAATACCCCATGATGAAAATCGCTCATGCGGCATCGGAATAAAACTCTCCGGTGTGGAATGGCAATGGAGGAGAAAAACCACAAAGGCATGTGGAAGATAATTTCACTTTCCGAATGACGCGCAATCAAACTTTATCTAAAATTAGAAATGGACGCCGATTTCCATGGTAACTGAAAGGTTCATTATTATCCTTTTACGGTACGTGAATTATTTCATCTGTTA
>NMRB01000167.1:0-12322 GCA_002633025.1 Notospermus geniculatus
ATAAACTTAGTTGTCGCCACCTGGTGTCCTTTTCAAGCATACAAAAATAGTTTATCAGACTTAAACTTAGTTGTTGTCACTTAGTGTCCTTTCCATGCACTTACAATTTAATTGCTTGAAGTAACTATCTTTTCTGCTCAGTTACAGATGTCTTTCTCTTGTCTTATTATTTGCGGTAATAACCGCCCATAGACTGAGTCATTTGACTCGCGTCATTTTGCTACAGAGCATGCGTAGAAATCACATGACGGCATTTCATGGCACGTCGCCGTGACGTGACGGTACGTCACCGTGGAAGTATACCGTCCAAAATCCTCCGCCGCACACGAGAGGTTTTTGACTGAGTCAAAATCCTCGAATGACATTTTGCTCAGCTAATTTCTCTCGTGTGCGGCGGGCTTTAAGTGCACTGAGTTTCTTGTATAGCGTGCCTACCGTGTTACTTGGCATGTTGAAGTCATTTGATAACGGAACCTGATTGATGCTGAGTGTGGTCTCCGGCGTGTTGAAATTCGCAAATACGTCCCCACCTGTAGTGGAATACTTACATACAATTTTCAGCTCGTTTTCATTTCATTATTTTAGAATAAAAAAGGACCCTTTCCCAAAGGAAATTTTAATTAATACCAAACTGTATCATTTATAATTAGCATTTATAATTTTAGCTCTGGTCGTGATATTTTGACAATGGACTTTTAATGGTCCTCTTCACAAGATGAAATGCCTAATAACAAAAAAGAAGCCACGTACGTCTCTTGAGGCAGAATTGGTATCTTTTCAGGTCCTTCCTTCCCCCTTCGACATTAACCTCCATAATTTCACTGCTTCTGTTAATTGCACAGCGGAAATTGGCTTTCCAGGCGGTGTAATCCTCTTCAGGCCATGTCCCATCTTCTTTTTGCTGATACCGCCCCTTGTAGGCAGCCCATTCCTAAAGTATACACGGAACGATAATTTAAGAAGAGATCGTACGTCAACTACAGACAAAGTAGGCTGACTAAATTNCCCCCCCCCCCCCCCCTCGGCTTAGACGATGCACTAACGTACTGGATCGAGTTGTAATTGTGGGTAATTACTTGTATCATTGCATCCACCATGTACGGTACATTATTAGGGCCTGTCACAGCTGAAATAGTTCTCAAAACGTCCTGCCCCGTCCGAAAAAATATCGTAAAACGGGCTAGAACGTGTAACCCTTCGCAAAATAACGCCTCGATGTTCTGGAGCACCCTTCCCGTCCATGAAGTTCGTAAAAAGACTGTAAAAAGTTGCCACTACGTCCACTCCGTTCGCGGCAAAATTTTCAAGAACGTACTGAGAACTAACTCAGTGTGATTGGGGCATTATACCCCCATCACACTGAAGTAGTTCTCAAAACGTCCTGCCCCGTCCTAAAAAAATCGTAAAACGGGCTAGAACGTGCAACCCTTGGCAAAATAATGCCTCGATGTTCTGGAGCACGCTTCCCGTCCATTAAGTTCGTAAAAAGACTGTAAAAAGTTGCCACTGCGTCAACTCCGTTCGCAGACAGTTTGAGCCCGTTCGACAAAATTTTCAAGAACGTACTGAGAACTAGATCAGTGTGATGGGGGTATTAGGCCTACATGTATTTACCTGTCGTTTGACGGAAGAGCCCACGTACTTTTGCCTGGCTGGGTTTGGCAAATCGGACTGACGGAGTCCACATTTACAGATCGAAATTCGAGATGCAAGGCCTTAAACCTGCTACTTAGTACCCCATAGTAAAAACTGCAACAGAGAATTGAGTCGTCGGCGAAACATAGCTTTGGGAGCAAAATAGATTCAAGTATTGGATTTGCAAGTGGGCTTAGGTCCGATACCGAAACTGATTCTCTCGCCGATCGGGAACCACACAGAAAAAAAAATCAACTCGAGTGGATCGAGACTCAGAGTCTCACTTTAGGGAAAAAATGGTTCGAAACACTTTTTGACTCAAAATGAAACAGAAAATATTTCGGCCCGAGACAATGACACCTCGTTCCGAGGGAAAATATTTCGGGCCGAGTTGTTATTGTCTCGCGCCGAAATATTTTCTGTTTCATTTTGAGTCAAAAAGTGTTTCGAACCATTTTGTCCTTAAATTGAGACTCTGAGTCTCGACTCGAGTTGATTTTTTTTCCCTGTGCATTGGTCTAAAGATAGCCGAGGCCGTAGTATCGGCACAATATCAATAGCAAGGTGCCTCTCTACGTGAGAGTATTTTTTCTCTCTCAATGGGCAATTAGGGCCAAGAACGTCTTCTTGTCAACCCTCAGCTGATTGGGGAGTGAAAAGAACACGTTCTTGGCCCGACTCGAGTTGCGTTCTCGGCGTTCGAAACTGCGTTTCTCGGGGGGTCAACAACTACATGAACAATATCATCCACTCTTCAGATTTCCATCGCAATGAAGTTATTTTGTTTCTTTCTTCTTCATCTCCCTGACACTTTCACACAGGAGTAAAGCCAGCTGCACACTAGTCGATCTCAAAGGTCTGATCGCCACCGAGCAAAATCGGCTGTTGACGCCAGGTATGCGCTTGACATCCGTGGAATCTTCTCGCCAGCGGTCGGCAACTTCGGAAAAAAGGTTTGGTTATCGCTGACGTTCGTTTAGATTTGGTACCACGACCGTGGAAGTGTTCTATCTTTAGCAACAATCGTATTTTGCTGTCTCCAGGTGTATGGAATATTTGGCAGAGATAATGACACGGCATGAAGTCAGTGACGTCAGCAAATTGCTTGCTTGCTTGATGTTTAGGTTGATTCCGACTTCGTGACGTCATGAAATAACGGGAAATGCCAGCATTTGTAGGTAGAAACGAACAAAGAACTTTTGAAATAACATTGTTCATATTTTAATTCAACAATTTAACATGTACGTACGTACATGTACTGGATAGTTTACATTTGAAAGACACGATCGGATTACATTTTTATGTGTCACTTGGTAGTTGGTTCGGTTTCGGCAATTTTCCACGAAATTAGTACCTCCTGGTGAAATTCAATTGCTCCGAATGAGCAACCGCCTTTCTGCAACGTTAGTGTGCATTAAGTTTATTCAACCTGCTTCGGCCAATTCCAAGCCCACACGCCATCGAAAAAAATCAAACATACATGTACATGTATTAATTAAGTCTAGTAAATTATGGCTTCTGTACCGGTATATGATTATTTCGTGTAGCTGCCAAAGTGACACATGACTAGTAAATTTTTAAACTAATGACGATTGCATCGAGTCATTCAATCACGATATTCAACAATATTTTGATAAGATTGAGAAAATGATGTTGAGTCGTAATGTCTTTTCTGGGGTATATAAGATGTATAACAACACACACACACGCGCGTATATTGGGGCTGTCAACCATTCCGGTGTCGATAGGTTGACGGAAAGCCGCGACTTGGCAGAGGGAACACCGAAACAAGCTTGTTGATTTGTTGTCAAGCATTTTCCAAACAAAGCGGGGACCGCTGAGCAATAGAAACTCTGACAGACGTTGCAACGGCATGGTTCTCTGCTATTTTGTGACAATTGACGAGCACTGCGTTTAAGTAACATAATTGTTAACACCAAGGGACGTCCCCTCAAAGTCCTCATCTACTTCAGCGGTCGCCATTTCTTTTACCTGAAAAGAAACCCAAAGATGTAAGTGTTTTTTTTGCTGTAATGGAGCATAAACCACGCTTCAAATTCCAACCCTCCCACAGCAGGAGTTATCACCTCGCTCCTCTTCATCCACTCACACAAACTTTGTGTGCGACCACGTATGAAGAGGTGCGAGACCAAAGCCCTGCTATGGGAGGATGACCTACCTTTTCTTTCAGCGAATCAGAGACACCGTAGAATCAGCAAAACTGACCAATGTGAATATCGCTTTCAAATGAATCATGAAAATTCGGAACAAAACAGGAGACCGAGCCGAGTAAAGCAAGGTTCATTGGCATACGGAATTGGTCCGATTCAAGTCCGTAAAAAATCCATCAAATGGACTTCACCGTTGTCGTATCCGGAAAACTAGGGGCAAACGGACTGAAAACGGATCGGCTCCGTGTGCCAATGAACCTTGCTTAATTCGAAAGCACTTCGGCCCCATGGTTACGTCGGCTGAAACCGTACGACATCAAGTCGAAAAGATTATGCTTACGTTCATTCGTTCTGCCAAACTCAAGGCATGGACGACGGTAACATTCACGTGACACTTGTTAATTGGCTTTGACAAGTTCCAGCTTTCCCCAATAGAGAAAAGCAGAGTGCTACTTGGTCGTTCTTCGCTGGTTCTGCCTTTTTCCCAGGCGTCGAGTTTCTCCATAAACGTCTTTCGGTCGAATACTTTCACTCGTTGTTTTCTCGGCATCACTAAGGGAAGTCCTGCATTTTGTACTGTTGGGTCAGCATAGAAGATGCGGCTACTGTAAATGGATATTTGTGACGTTAGAAAATGAAAGGGAAGTTTAGATTCGCCACGTGATAGGAGCAGAGGTGATTCCTTTTTTGGATGTAGGCAATGTATATGTACGTCATCAAGTGTTTGTTGCTCATCTGAGAAAAATACCACCTATGTTTTCGCGATGGCTGTCGCAACTGACTTCCTCGTTCGGGAGACGCAGGATATTTCTACGTGATCTATACTCGAGGTTTATGCCAAGATATCGCATAGGAAAAAGGAGTGTTTAAAGCTGAACTGCATGAACAAAAACGTTAGATTCCAGCTTTGAAAAAAGACCACCACACCACGGTAGTGGTCGAGAGAAATAGAAACGACCATATAAGGCACTTTCAAAGTACCTTCAGAACATGATAGACTACCAGCCTATTTGGTGGCGCCACTGTATTCACGCTGAGTGTGTCAATGGAGTAACATCCAAACATGGCGTCCAGCATCTTCGATAATCGAAGGCCGATCTGCTCACCAATGCGTTACATCGCACATCACCCTTCGAGAAATTGACCGGTCCACGGCGAATCCGCTGCCTCTCGAAGAGGAGGCCAATCAGAACCAGTGTTGTAAAATTTGAATCGTGGTACATATAGTAGTAGCCGAAGACCCGATATAAAGAGCAATATGATTGGTCAACCGGTAATGCCAAGATATGCATGGTGAGCATGGTGAGCAGATCGGCCTTCGGTCCAGTGACGTCTGCAGGTAGACCTAATGCGGATGTCAGGTAGGCGCAGGCTGACTTTTCTGGACGCCATGTTCCCGGAACGCCGCGACGCGGCGAATCTGCGAAGCAATCTGACGTCAAAAGTGGACCGCTGCTGTGATATGGTTATGTAAATAATTTTTCGAGAATGACTAAAAATGGGCTGTACTTCGCAACTAAG
Organism: Notospermus geniculatus; assembly: GCA_002633025.1. NCBI lineage: Eukaryota > Metazoa > Nemertea > Pilidiophora > Heteronemertea > Lineidae > Notospermus > Notospermus geniculatus. The sequence continues at coordinate 5,328 of NMRB01000167.1, forward strand.
GCGCGTTTGAGGCGGGAACGCATGGGGAACGATGAAGACCGTAAAGACTGAAGTTTGAGACGTGGAATTGAGTAAGCAGAGCGTGAAATTATTATTTGCGGGCCTAATTTAGGTTTGGTGTATACGTCACACAACGCCGCCGACTTGCGCGCCGCCGCCTGGTTACCAAATTCAAATTCAAATTCAGTCACAGGAGTTTGTCAAAATTGAGACAGCCTCGTCCCAAGGTGTAGTCACAGGAGTTCGTCTACAACACTGAGATTTAGTATGTATGCATCCCCTCTGTACTGTAATATACAGTCTGTACACCCGAACCATGGAGAGGTAGGCCTAGGCCTACACCCCTCCATGGTTCGGGTGTCCATCGTTCATGTCATTATTGTATGCCAAAGCCACTGTCTGTTGTCGACGTTATTGGCCTAGACTCATTAGGCCTACATGTATGTAGGCCTATCTCAAGCCGCCCGGCTGAACCAACAATCGACAATGACTGGTTCCGATTCCTCTGGATCACTTTGCGACAGTCTGAGGCACGACAGCGTGGAACAAATCAGTCGCCGATCTGGTGTGACATGACTGCAGTTGCGTCTCACTTGCGACGTGCGGAATCAGTCGCCGACCAAAAAGATCACGGATCGCAAGAGTTCAACATGTTGAACTTCTGCGCCACGACGAATCATTATCCCGACGGGCGTAATCCAGTCGCAGTCGACCTGACTTGAGTTACGACGTCGTGCGATTATCCAAAAGTTGGTCTACATGTACTTTAGTTACCAATCAGTGATCAGCATTTTCATACCCTGCATGGGCGCGCTGTCATCTTGAAAAAGTCACGTGATCACAATTCACATGACTGGCAGAACTTTGCGATGCTGTAGTCGCAGGTGACCTGAACACGGTTACGATTCCCTGCGCGCAGATGCTGCCTGTTCCACGATCAAAGATCGTACACATTTTTCGTTTTTGTGACCTGACCATGCTTGCGACACCTGATGCCGGCTGTTCCTTTGTCTGGATTGAATGCTTGAGACTGAATACAGTGGCGCCACCAAATAGGTAGACTGGTATCCGGTCTTCTGGGCAGCTTGCATTCGAAGACCGGTGAAACCAAATGATCTGAGCCGGAATGACGTCATTCTACAGCATTCTACAGCAATGCATTCTCCCGAACTAAATATAGACCACCGGGCGCCATGATGGTTTTATGCATTTGCTTGCGTAACTGTCCTAGTATTTTTATTCAGGACAGTGTTCGCTCTACCAAATAGGCCGGTAGTCTATCATGTTCTGGAGGTACTTCGAAGGGCGTTTGCACTTCCGTAGACCACCATATACTGCGACGCTGTGGTGTTTTTGTTCATGCAGTTCAGCTTTAAAAGTGTTGACGGTGTTCATTCTTACTTTGACAGTCTCGTAGCATAGATGTTACCGTCTGTATCACAAAACAGATGGAGTCCGTTTCCAAAATGTTGCAAAATTTCTGTAGTTTCTTCTATACCTCGATCGATCTTCATCATTGGGGAAGGGGTGCCGATTAGTTTGCTTCGTAGGAACTGAAAACATATTACAGCATCTAATAGATGCTCTGAGATTTCCAATGCTGACCGATCGTGTGATGAGATTTCTACGTGCTGACCGATAGTTTGATGAGATTTTCTTCATGCTCATTTTCGAGGATGATATTTTCGGCGAATAATCGTTGGTGTAGAAGTGCATATCGTTCGCTTACTTGATCTGGTAATTCTGGGTGCTTTTCTCCATCTACATTCGTGATTCTACAACCTCTCCCGTTCCTTACGTACGTCTTCGAGATGACCCTGTCCCTGTACCTCAACCAGACACACATGTCGATATCTAAAATGAATTTAATACAAAACTTAGTCAAGCAGCCTCAGAGTAATGGGTTTCAATCGTTCTTTTTTGTTCATTCCAATGGGAAAACATTCCAATTTTAACCGATTTTATTAGCTTGATGATATTTAAAAGCAGAATCGAAAGGTAGGCACACTACATAGAAATCCCCGGGTTTTTTGACACCCGGGTCTAGCCCGGCTCTGAAAAATCCCTCCTGAGGCCCGGTGCCCGTCAACACTACTCAAATTTTGTGACGGGGACCTAAATTAAGCCCTCCAAAACCCGTTCGAGCTCGGAGGGGATTATTACACCGCGTTTTTAACAGGTGTGGACAGAAAAAAACCCGGGTTCGACACGGGTTTTTTATGCAGTGTAACAAGGGCTTATGTGGACATTGTAGACCACTGTAACGTTTTTTAGTAGGGGTGACATGTGTGGCATTATACTGTATTACAATAGATTGACGGAATGAGGCGCGACTTGACCAATGAGCGACACACAAAGAAAAAGTGAGCCTGTTTCCTGGTGTGTTCCAAAAATTGGAAGTCACATTGAAAAATATTACCACCACCGTCGATGCTAAACCGTCTTGGGAGTCAGTCGAGTTTCTTGGGTCATGGATGATTGTCGCATTGTCCGACATTGTTAGTTAGATTCGTTTGTATTCACCATTTTGGTTGGTACCTCGGAACCAGTTTCATAAAGTGAAAAGTTGAAAATGCGTTGAAGTTAATGGTACCATTAGCTTAAAGTCACTTTATGAAACAGGCCCTGGTCGTTACAAACCCAGCTCAGCATAAAGCAGGCCTCACACGAGGACGGTTCTGACGGCGGTTCAGCACGGTTCCGATAGGGAAGTTCAGAAATCAGCGATAGATGCAATATAAAATCCGGTTAATGTGTAGTATGAAAAATAAAGTTATCGTTTGATTTCTAAACCTCCCTATTGAACCGGGCTGAACCGCCGTCAGAACCGTCCTCGTGTGAAGCCTGCTTTTAGGCCGTGAGACATGACTGGAAAATATGGCTATTTCTTGATTTTTGCAGCGTAGTTTTGGTAACTAAACATTTCCTCCTGTTTTATATGAAGATGGGCATGCTGAACAAATTCAGCTTGTTACCACACGACAAAACCTGCACATTTCCAAGATGGCCGCCCTTTTTAGGGGGCCAAAGGGATTAACAGTAGGGGTCAAAAAGTTGATGTCTTCAAATCATATCGACATGGGTATCAAATTAAAGGTCTCAGTGAGTACAACAACATGGCATGGGTTTCATTCCTCAAAATGTACACTGCAACCCTTGAGGGGGTCAAAAAGGGCCACAAATCCGACTTTTGACCCCTTCCCACTAGTTCCACGGGGGCTGCAGGTGGATGAAAATAATTTTTTTCAACATTGCTCTCATAGAGCTTCAAAATGATACCCAGGATGACTGGGTGACAGTTTTCGAGATCCCAAAAAAGGGTCCAAAAAGGGTCCAAATTTGGGATCTTGAAAACTGTTACCCAAAGGGTGTCATCATGGGTATCATTTCGGAGCTCTATCAGAGCAGTGTTGAAAAAAATTATTTTCATCCACCTGCAGCCCCCGTGGAACTAATGGGAAGGGGGTCAAAAGTCGGATTCGTGGCCCTTTTTGACCCCCTCAAGGGTTGCAGTGTACATTTTGGGGAATGAAACCCATGCCATGTTGTTGTACTCACCGAGACCTTTAATTTGATACCCATGTTGATATGATTTGAAGACATGAAATTTTTTACCCCTACTGTTAACCCCTTTGGCCCTCTAAAAAGGGCGGCCATCTTGGAAATGTGCAGGTTTTGTCGTGTGGTAACAAGCTGAATGTGTCCAGCATGTCCATCTGCATATAAAACAGGAGGAAATGTTTAGTTACCAGAACTACGCCACGAAAGTGACTCACCACTTGGCTTTTTCAGGAAACGCAGCGCGGACAAGCTGTCGGGCAACGAAACACCTGAAGCGGAGGTAGGATCTGCAAGGAAATAACGGCATGGTCAGTTGACGGTAGGTATTTGATCCCCTCCATTGTAGACGTTGGTGAATTTTCAAATCTCTGTTTATAGGTTTATCTTGAGAAGTCAGGAAGAGTGTTAGCCAAAAGGGCTCTCTCCTTGTGATAGTACCGGTAACGGAAACAACATCTTAATTGGATGGATGACAACGAACGTCTGATGGCCTATTTCTCCAAGATAGGCTAATTGTTCGACGAAAAAAAACATGCTCTCCTCCGTTTGTATAGATATGGTTTTGAAAGTTTGCACTCCCTGGACAAGGAACCTAGGGGCCTACCGATGCCGGTTGCTTCCAAAGATGCCATATCCATTAAGGCGGCGACATTCTTGTCGCTATCGAATTGCAGGAGATCTGCGAAGGATACGGTCAAGGGTACAGCACAGATACCATCGTTTATGACTTGCTGAAGGACATCTGGTCCTGGGTAGGAGCCCTCAGGGTGTGTAAAAGGAGGACTCGGGGATGAAGAAACTGAAAGATTTTATCAAAGAATCATGGGAGATGAGTTGTCAGTGAGGTTACCCTGTCAGACCGAAATCAATATACATTGCACATGGAAATCGTTCTAACTGTAGGCTACTGTACTGTAGCCTATGTCCATCGGATTTCGAACACTTTCCTCTAGATAATCCGGCGCAGAGTGCACAGCTGTGAAACTGGATGAAATTCTTCCTCATGCAATAATGTTAGCGGCCAACTAACCTGGTAGTGCTGACACAACCTCGGGGATATATTGCATTTCTACTTCCGTTACAAATGCAGCAGCGGCATATGTATCCTGAAAGCAGAAATTGCATCGCAACCGTTCATCAGCTGTAGGCCCTACTGCTGGCAATCTGGTCGTGTTGTTGTAGTACAATGTATACGCAAGATACCATGCAAAATATTATTTTAGCAATGTCATATTGAGAATAATCCATATCATATTTATCTTATCTCCAAGATGACATAATAATTACTACTGAGTTTCTTGTACGTATGTACATGTACCGGTACATGTATATGAATTACATCGCGTCAACCCACCGTGCTGGTTGGCATGTACGAGGGCTTTGATAACGGAACCTGACTATCAAGCGTCCTGGTTGTGTTGAAATTCGGAAACGGGTCCCTGCCTGAAAAAAATACATTTTGCAATTTTTGTCAGCTCGTGACATTCTTGTTGTACGGAAGGACATCACAAAACACCATATTGCATATTCTTTGGTCATTATGAGAAAGATGTCCGTTCTTTATTCATAATGCCGCTAATTGAGGCCTAAAACACCCTCTATATGGCAAAATTAAGAACACTACGTCATGAAGTAATAACGGTGTAAATTTTTTACTGTCCTCCCTTTTCTCATGCCCCCTCCCCCCAAGATTGACGGCGGATTAAGCCGCAATGGGGGAGGCACTGATAAACATGTGTCCGAGCATGGAGGTAGTATTGAGAAGGAGCGAGCACGGCCCTAATCGCTGTGACCACAATTCCACGCCCCCATTGTTTGCCTTTGTTCCCGCCTAAATTATGTATGAGCTGGAAACAAAGATTATTGTATTGTAATAAATCATAGAAATGTGTTTTGGTAAAATCCGCACGACGCCTGCTGATGGCCTGCAGGACACGAGGCGAACCCGAGGGGGGGGGGGCAGGGGGAGGGAGGAGGGAGGGGGTGTCGTCTGAAAATGGCAGTGCCCAGTGGAATAACAGCATTTGGTTGGAACTAAGGTGAATTACAATGAGAACGTTCAGTTTTGGAACGAGCTGTAATTTGGTAAAAATTATGTGCGGCTGGCAACGGTACCTTCGGTTGGTCAGGCTGAAGGAACGTAGGACCACATCATTAGCAGATTGAAATTCGAGATGAATCAGGGCTTTACCCCATAGCAAAAACCGAAACAGAGAATAAAACAGTCAGCGTAACAGCGATCTATTCAAGTCCTGGAAATGATATCGAAACTGATTCTGTTGGCGCTCACTCGGGAATCGCCGGCCTAGTATCGGCACACTATAAACAGCAAGGTGCCTCTCCACTAGAGAGTATTTTTTTCTCTCAATGGGCAATTAGGTCTTTGTAAAGGACTTGTGATTACAAAAAACTGCCCAGTGATTGGAAGATTTTTTCGAGTCGGCTAACCTGGTTCCCATGTGGTCCGACGGTGTTGCCGACTGACATGACTGACATTCTTGTCGACGCGAATCATGAGTCAGCCAGCACCACTGTCGGACGATTCTGGACCCGGAAGAGGCTGGATGAAGGGCAAAGTGGCGGAATAGGATATGGATCCAACGCTCATGCCTGTGAGACAAAACAAAACAAACAAAAAAGGCGGCAAAGGGAGCCAGACACGTGCAATATTGCATGGAGTCCTGAACATGTGAAATATGGGGTCATGGACTGGTGGCATGATAGGCCTAAGTAGGCCTAGAAGAAAGATTGGCAATACCGGTAGGCGGTAATAGGTCCTACTGCCCATTTCGATCCCCATATTGTGCAATGTGCGTATGCAACCTGCTACATCAACATCATCAGCAAGCCGTTTGTTAATTTAATCAAATAAACCAGTTTTTAGCTCACCTGGGGTGAGCTCTTGTCGTGGGTCTGCGTCCGTCGTCCGTCGTCGTCCGTCGTCGTCGTCGTCGTCGTCGTCCGTCGTGTTCCGTTAGCAGGGCACGTTTTGTAACCGCTGGAGCTATTGATCTGAAACTTGGTACATATATACCCCTAGGTCAGATGACCTATGATACCAAGTTTCGGTCCGATTCGACTCTTAGCTTGGCCACCAGGTGGCGGAAACCAAAAACACAAAAAGTGCAATAACTCCTGAACTAATGACTGGATCACCTCCAAATTTTTATCATAGGTGTATCTAATGAGGATACATTACATATATAACGGGTTTTTGGTTTGACCTACTTTTCAAGGTCACAGAGGTCAAAGTTCAAAATTTTGCCTTTAAGTGGCACGTTTCGTAACCGCAGGTGCTATTGACCTGAAATTTGGTACATATATACCCCTAGGTCAGGTGACCTATGACCCCAAGTTTCGGTCCGATTTGACTCTTAGCTTGGCCACCAGGTGGCGGAAACCAAAAACACAAAAAGTGCAATAACTCATGAACT
>NMRB01000167.1:14747-25408 GCA_002633025.1 Notospermus geniculatus
TAGGTATCTTGCAGCTAAGCGACGTAACGGACGAAAATTACTTATGCGGCGACGTATAGTACGATATTCTCCAACGAAATGTCTCCATACTACAGTCTTACACTATTAATGCCCCTACCGCCAATCTACCCCACGCTTGGAGAATGATTTTCGTCACCACGCCTTCGGCATAATGTAATAAGGTCTGTCAGTCTATTGGCCAAGATCTAATTCATGCATGGCGCTACTCAATCAGCTCGATAGGGGTGCCAGGGAGATTACGTCACATGTTTTGTGACCATTGTCAGCGTATGTAGATTGTATTCATGTGTTTGCTGCATCATCAAAACGGCTGAGAGAAGAGTAATACGGCCAATGACACAGCCTGAAAAAGACGCCATCAGAAATGCCTGGCACATTCACCAGAATAATTACCATCGCGTCCTTGCGCATGTCCGAGGAGACTTGCCTGCCCAGATATTGCGAAATACTTATGATGGCCGCACTGATGAAGCACTTCGTCGCAGAATAAGAGATTTTGTGCGGAGGGAATTAATTGAGTAGAATTTTGAAACTTTCTGATATTGCAACTTTTGTTTCATGAGTATCGATTTTTGCCAAGCTACATTCCCCGATCTAAAACAAACATCATTTCTTAATTCGTCACACGCGGGTGCGCAAAGCATGACGGTTGATGCCTGTCGACAAGACTATTTGCCTTCCCTATGTAATAATGGGGTCTCAAACGAATGGTTTCGCCCACTTTGTTGGTCATTACAGGAGCGATCGCCTGGACAGCCAATCGTGTGGAAAAGGGGCGGGTAATTTATTATAAGTCACCGTTTCGTCCGTTACGTCCGTTCCGTCGGTTAGCTGCAAGATACCTATTGGAGCATAAACCACGCGAATTCCAACCCTCCCACAGCAGGAGTTAGAGTCACCTCACTCGTCTTCATCAACTCACACAAACTTTGTGTGCGACCACATATGAAGAGGTGCGAGACCAAAGCCCTGCTATGGGCGGATGACTTTTTTCAGCGAATCAGAGACCCCGTAGAATCACAAAACTGACCCATGTGAATATCACTTTCAAATTGAATCATGAACACTTCGGAACAAAATAAGAAACCAAGTAATTCGAAATGCTTGGCCCTTATAGTATAAGTTATACGGTTACGTCGGTTGAAACCGTACGAGTCGAAAAGATATGCTTACGTTCATTCGCTGTGCCCAACTCAAGGCATGGACGACGGTAACATTCACGTGACACTTGTTAATAGGCTTTGACAAGTTCCAGCTTTCCCCAATGGAGAAAAGCAGACTGATACTTGGTCGCTCTCCGCTGGTTCTGTCTTTCTCCCAGGCATCCAGCTCCTCCATAAAGGTCTTTCGGTCGAATACCTTCACTCGTTGTTTCCTCGGCAGCACTCCGGGCAGTCCTGCATTCTGTACTGTTGGGTCAGCATAGAAGATGCGAGCACTGTAAATAAATGATTGACTGCGATATCTGTGACGTTAGAAAAAAAGCTAGTCCCACGGAGAAGAAGCGATTTAAATTCGCCACGAGATAGGCCTACGCGAAAAGCTGATTCCCTCTTTGTGGTGTAGTGTGGTGTATGTATATCCCTGCTTTTATTGTCACCTCACTTTCAAAAAGCGCTAAAGGGTACAAACGGCCGAAGTGTAGTTTTCGCTATAATACATGATCGTATCAATGAAGCATTAACTTAGCCACACGAAAATGACGACCCAGGCAAAATCGATGTTACTCGCAGTTCCTCATTCGGCAGACGAGGATTTCTTTGCTGTATTCGATGATTACATCAAGACGGTGCAAGACGAGCAGAGAAGAAATTAACGGTAATGTGTTTACTGTTTCATTGTTCAACGTAAAGGTAAGGTGAAGCTCCAGAATTCACGAATTTTCGACCCCAACCGGGGTCTTTTTCAAGTGGAACTTTACAATCTGAAACTCTAGAAAAGAGTCTTGAGTCTTTTCTAGAGTTTCAGATTGTAAAGTTCCACTTGAAAAAGACCCCGGTTGGGGTCGTTAATTCGTGAATTCTGGAGATTGACTTCTTGTTTATTATCATTTTGTGTGTCAATTTTGTGCTTTTCTGTACCTTGGTAAAGGTAAGGTGCTTACTCTTTAATAACTGTTGTAGGTGTTTATTCTTACCCTGAGAGTCTTGTAGCGTAAATGTTACCATCTGCATCACAAAACAGATGGAGCCCATTTCCAAAGTATTGTAAAACATCGTTAGTTGCTTCTACACCTCGTTCGATCTTCATCATTGGGGAAGGTGTGCCAATAAGCTTGCATGCTACGAACTGGAATGTTTAGATTCAAAACTTGAGTCAGCATAGATTAAAATTGAAAATTTTCAAACAAACGCTGCATTTTGATACAAAGTAGTGAAACAATGAACAATGATGAAATAAAGATGAAAAATAAAATCGTGCTGAAATGGGAGAGCCCAAAGGGTCAAAGAAGAGGGTCCCGTGCAAACTGACTACTCATTAAACTGCCATGCACATTTTGCGGGATGAAAATTTCTGTGACGTGAAAGTAGGCCTACATGGCATGCTTACTTGATCTGCTAACTCTGGTTGCTTGTCTCCATCTATATTCGTGATTCTGCAGCCTCTCTCATTCCGTACGTACGTCTTCGAGATGATCTTGTTCCTGTACCTCAACCAGACACACATGTCGATATCTAAAATGAATTTCATACAAAACTTGGTCAAACAGCCTCAAAATAATGCCTTTCAATTGTTCTTTTTTGTTCAATCCGATCTTTAGGGCCTACTGTATAAGCTTGGTGATAATCAAGGGCATCCAAAAGCAATCCTACCAGTGAACAAAACAAGACAGGGTCGAAAGGTACGCCGCCGACACTTCTATAGGCCTTATGTACAGTCATTGACAAAAGTTTATCTCCACCGTTAATCGACCATAACTTCCTTATAAAGTGAAGAAATTTGATGCGGTTTTCAGCAAATAATACTTTAATCTTTTCTGCATCTTCCATACACAAACCTGCTTCTGCAGCATCAGTCTGATATTATGTAATCAGGCGCTGAAAAAAAAGTCCAAAATCAACTTTTTTATTTCCATGCTAATTTGGATTTTCTCACGTCCGACCAGTGTGTAGCAACACTTGAAAACAATCCGCAAAGATTACGCCATCAAATTCCACCTCAGTTTCTGAAAAAAGTGACTTTTGTTGGCTCTTGTCGGCAAAACAGTTGCGTAGGGCTTGAGATGGCCCCTTTTTAACTTGTTCAGCCATACACTGATTATGGAAAATAGAGGTGTGTGAATAATGATTATGAAGGCGTGACTTAGGCAGACCAAAGCCAATAAGTGGATTTCGGAATTGTGATTTTAATGCCTAAGTTTCCATTCATGAATATCTACAGCATATGTCACAGTCGTTTGAATCAAAGTAAGATTTGGTCATTGTCCAGGGCTGTCCATTGAACCGGAATAAGAGGTATCCCTTTCCCTTTAGAATTGAAGGCCTATTGATAGAACAATTGAAACTTACAAGTGTCCAGATACCATAACCTACTGGGTTTGAGGGATTTGTGGTTTGTGGTTTGCCTCCCTAACCGAGTCCTATGATTGGTTGGGCAATGGCATTCACAAATGTGGGGTCGTCTCACAGGCAAAATAAGAGCATTTAAATCAGCTCCAAAATCAAACCAACAAAAATCACTTTTTGAGAAACTGAGGTGGAATTTGATGGCGTAATCTTTGCGGATTGTTTTCAAGTGTTGCTACACACTGGTCGGACGTGCGAAAATCCAAATTGGCATGGAAATAAAAAAGTTGATTTTGGACTTTTTTTCAGCGCCTGATTACATAATGTCAGACTGATGCTGCAGAAGCAGGTTTGTGTATGGAAGATGCAGAAAAGATTGAAGTATTATTTGCTGAAAACCGCATCAAATTTCTTCACTTTATAAGGAAGTTATGGTCGATTAACGGTGGAGATAAACTTTTGTCAATGACTGTACGTACATGTACATATGTAGGCCCACCACCGTCGGATGCCAAACCTTGAGTCAGTCGAGTTCGTTAATTGGCTCAAATCCCGTTGATGATTGGTCATTGGTGCCTGCTTGTTGGTTAGTTTGTGTATCCTTCACATTTTGGTTGGCACCTGGTCGTTATAGGCCTAAACCCAGCTCAGCATAACTTACTACTTGGATTTTTCAGGAAACTCAACATGGACAAGCTGTCGGGCAACGAAACGCCTGAAGCGGAGGTGGGATCTGCAACGAAATATCGGCATGGCCAGCTGATGTTGGTATTCGGTCCATTCCCCTTTAGGCCTGCTTTCCATTGGCGCGTTTCCGTGCGCGGAAACGCTCGAAAGCATTGTTTGTTTCCGCTTCGTTGGACACGGCGCCAAAAAAACCTTTCGAGCGTAAAGCTGCGTTTACCAGACATCCGGAATGCGGTATAGGGACGCGGAATCCCCGGCGGAACGATATGTTGTATACGAAAATGCATTGCATTTTCCGCTTCCGCGTTCCGGAATCCGCATTCCGCGTGTCAGCTAAACGTAGCTTAAAGCTGCGTTGCCAGACATCCGGAATGCGGTATAGGGATGCGGAATCCCCGGCGGAAGCGATATGTTGTATGCGAAATGCATTGCACTTTCCGCTTCCGCAATCCGCATTCCGCGTGTCAGCTAAACGTAGCTTAACGCGCCAATGGAAAGCAGGCCTTAGGACGGCTTTCCATTGCAGCGTTTCCGTGCGCGGAAACACTCGGAAGCATTTGTTTTTTCCGCGCCGTGACCAACACCGCGGAAAAAAACAATGCTTTCGAGTGTCGCCCTTCACACGTCAGAGTTACATGTACGATGCTTGTACAAATCGTTCTCTGATGTTCAGATTGCTTGGTTACTGGCTGCTCGGCGCTCTAACTGCGTAGGGAGTTTACTACACTGTGCGTTGGCGAATTTTCAAATCGCTGTGTTGGTTGATCGGAACTTTTAGGCGGCAGAGTGAAGATCATGCCTGCACCAGCTTTTGGTCATGAGACATCCGTGTCGACCGTTTAGAATGAAGAGCATCCTGAGAATTCAGGAAGAGTGATAGGACTCACTCTTTGCAATAATGACGGAAACAATATCTTGATTATTAGCGAGGTTTCGCAAACCTGACGGAACACGAAGTAAGAAATACGAAATTCAACTTCATTTCCAGGACCTAATGTATTTCTGGAGATGGTTGGTACCACAAATGGCCCTGCTGCCAGTGCGTCTTTTAGTATATCATGTAAGACCGAGAGACTTTTGGTGCATCTTGAATTTTTAAATTTCCGCTTCGTATCTACGAAGTGGAAACGAAAGATAAATTTCAAAGTTTGATATACACCGTAAACTCTATCGGTCTAACGTCACACGCTAAAAGACGCTCTTGCAGCAGGCGATATTTGTGGTACCAACCATCTCTTGAAATACATTACGTCATGGAAATGAAGTCGAATTTCGTATTTGGTACATGTTTCGTGTTTCGCCAGATTTGCGAAACCTCACTAAAGGGAGGGGAGGACAACGAACGTGAACCATGCTCTCCTCCGTTTATTGCAACCCTTAACAAGGAACCTACCGATGCCGGTTGCTTCCAAAGATGCCATATCCATTAAGGCAGACACATTCTTGTCGCTATCGAATTGCAGGAGATCTGCAAAGGATACGGTCAAGGGTACAGCACAAGTTCCGTCGTTTATGACTTGCTGAAGGACATCTGGCCCTGGGTTGGAGCTCTCAGGTTGTGTAAGAAGAGGATTCGGGGAAACTGAAAGGTTTCATCAAAGAATGGAAGATAAGTTATCAGTGAGGTTATCAGACCACAATCAAATATACATTGTACATGGAAATCTTTATATGTAGGCTATTTGTAGCATGTCCATCGGATCTCAATTACACTTTCGTCGAAGTATGAATTAGGCTAGGCCTATATTCTTCCTCATACAGTAGGTTATCGGTAAACTAACCTGGTAATGATGACACAACCTCGGGGATATATTGCATTTCTGCATCCGTTACAAAGGAAATAGTAGCATATGTATCCTGAAAACAGAAATTGCATCGCAACTGTTCATCGGCTGTACTAACTAGGCATGGGAGAGATTCAACAGCTGAGGAGAGAAAGTCGGCGTCAAGTTGTAGTACGCAGTCTAAAGCCTGCCGCACACGTGAGCTATCTGCTGAGCAAAAAGTCATTCGAGACCGTTTGCTCAGCAGATAGCTCACCGAAAAATACGNGTTTATCAACAAACCCACGTGACCGACCGTGGGACTATTTTGGCAGAATTTTGGCCTGTTAAGGTGTTCAAACTTATTTGCTGGATAACTTGAGGGATATTATTTATAAACTTACCGGTATCTCATCCAATCTGCCAATTATTGATCAATAACGCAACGTTTTGTGTGACCTATTTCGTTCATGCGCAGGGTGTGATGAGGCGAACCGCATTTGAACTCTCACAAACGGGCAGCAATCCTTGCGCATTCAAGATGGCTGCCTTGGAATTGTGTCCGAGGGGAAATGCGACCGTACGGAAATTACCGAGCAGTTGCCTTCGGAAGTTCCGAATGTAGCGGACCCAGTCATTATCGATCGCGCAGCGATCATAATAGATTTCCTGTACATTTGGTCCGCTAAGTCTGTGCTGCCATCTGTTAGCAATATGCGCGGCTGACTGCTCCTATTCACCGGATAATGTATTGCATTATTGGTACAACAAATAGCGTTGTCGTAAAGTTAAGGTTTATCGTTTGGTTTCTTAAACTCCCTAATGTCAAGAGTTCATTTTAGGGATGGCTTCGGGTATCGTAGGCTGGAGTTGATATTTGTCATACTTGCTTTAATGTAGGCCTAATAATTCCCCTTACGAACCGTTTATTTGCACAGCTAACTGCTGTGTATGCAGTGCGAATATTTTCTTGCATGCACGTTCAGCTACACTGTCAAATCGTCGGACGCTGGCGTCCGATTCTGAACACTATCGTATATTGGCCCAGCAGAAACACTAAAATACATATTTTTCCTAGAAAGTGATGTATTTTGTTCAAGATAGTGTTCAGAATCGGACGCCAGCGTCCGACGATTTGACAGTGTAATTAATATTCACCGATAAGTATGTCTCGATGTAACGCAGTCGCTAAACACCGCAGGTCCCCGGTTCGACTCCCGGCTGGGGTGATTTTTTTCGCCGCTTTTCCTGTCTTTTTTCTTTTGGCTTTTTTTGTTATTGAAAGTACTCGGAATCCACCGAACGGCCCTAACCCTAATTAGGGTTATGATTCGACAATAGGCTACCTGCCCTTTCCGTCAAGTGTAATTACAGAGGTGGTGACAAAATGTTTGAAGAGCACCCTGGGCAGATAGGTCAAAAACATCTCGCCATGTACATAAGGGCACTTGCCCATTAAAAAACGCCGATCTATTGAGCTAAAAATGAACAGGTTTGTGTCTTTACCAAAAGGAGAAAATGGATTTGGTAACCCCCCACGCGAGCAATGAAGCACCAACATGCTGTTTAGAATCACAGCTTTGCATCCATCCCGTCCTTATTTCTAAGCGAAAGTAGGCGGAGTCTGTTATTATACAGTAGGCGGAGTCTGCTGTGCACATAAGAAAATCCGTACGTACTGGACGCACAGCAGCTGTGCCTCCAAGAGCTATACCTGCCTTGCATACACAGCTGCTGTGCAAATAAACCCGGCCCATTCCTTAACAGCAGGATGATTTTTATGATTGATCTTCGTACCTTGAACAAAGCTCCGTGCTCTTCGTCCCACCCAGGGCTGTTGGCATGTAACCACAGCACCTCGAAGATCCCATTCTCCCTGTTGACCCACCGCAAGGATTTCATGTGCCCCGAATCGAGGATGTCTATCAAAAATGTCCTCAGCACTTTCTTTTCCTTCGGAGGCATCTTCGGTTTTGAAAAGGTAGGGAGAAGATGGAAGGTTCTATCAATTACGTATGAGCTGGAAATAAAGGTTATCGTACAATAATTCATAGTTTTTTGGTAAAATCCGCACGCCGCGTGCTGATTGGTCTGCGGGACACGAAGCGAAATCGGGGGGGGGGGAGCGTCTGAAGATGGCAGTGCCCAGCGGGAGAACAGCATTTGGTTGGAACTAAGGTGAATTACAACGAGAACGTCCAGTTTTGGAACGAGCTGTAATTTGGTAAAAATTACAAATTATGTGCGCCTGGCAACGGTACCTTTGGTGGTCAGGCTGAAGGAACGTAGGACCACATCATTAGCAAAATGAAATTCGAGATGAACTAGGCCTTACTTACCCCATAGTAAAAACCGAAACAGAGAATAAAACAGTCGGCGCAACAACGATCTAGTATTAGAATAGATTCAAGTTTTCGATTTGCAAGTAGACCTAGGTCCGATACCGAAACTGGTTCTCTCGGCGCTCGGGAATTGCTGACCTAAAGATAGCCTAGGACTTAACGGCACAATATCAAAATGAGCAAGGCGCCTCTCCATGTTAAGGCCTGGGTCCACATGTGCGTTTTACGCTGCGTTTTGACGCTTCTCCCATTGTTTGGAAGTAGAGTGGCTGAAAATAACGCATCACGCAGCGTAAAACGCACATGTGGACGCAAGCCCTCCCACATGTGCGTTTTACGCTGCGTGATGCGTTAAATCTTTTGTTATTTTCCGCTCTTTTTTCCGCTTATTTTTTTCTCGCTCAAGACCCGAGAAGCCTTGTCGACACGAATCGTCCGTCTGTCTGCGCCACCGTCGGACGCCAATGGAACCAGGTCACAAGTAGGCGACAAGGGAACCAGTCTAAGCGGCCTATACACGTGCAATATTGATTGCACAATAAGGGGCCCAAATGAGGTCATGTGGTTCTGGGATGATGTAGTCAGCCCGCCAAAACCGCTAATACTTTTGATGGCATTGGATGTTGAAATTGTTCCAATGGGTAGTTACGTATGACTAAGAAATTGTCTTTCTGATCATAATCACCCTTTGGCCAAGGCGATTGTTGACCTTGAAGGTCAAATGTCAAGGTCAAAGGTCAAATAAAAGCAAATCATTGGACCCAAGAACTTAGGTTTGTACAGGACAATGGGACCCGATGTAGGCATACAGCTAACCTTTGAACGGTTGGATTTACACCCCATAAATGTATTACCAGCATGTTTTTTGTATTTTTTTAACCAGTTATGTAATTGGAAACGGCGTTTTTATGTATTTTGACATAAAAAACGTCATTTCTTATTACATATCTACTGAAAACAATAAAAAACATGTTTCTATCTGTTGGTAATACATTTATGGGGTGTAAATCCACCGTTCAAAAGTTGCTGTACCGGTACATAGTTCCCCTTCTCCTGTACAAAGCTCAGTTCTTATAAATTGGGTCCAATATGATTTGCACTTATTTGACATTTGACCTTGGAATTTGACCTTCAGAGGTCAAAATCGCCTCGGCCAACGGGTGATTCTGAAAGTCCATTCCATGATACTTACCCGTGCACTGGAACAATTTTAACATCGGGCCGATGCCATCCATCAACACTTTTTTAGAGGTCTTTTGGGGTGTTGGCCGGCTGACTCACAGGGACTTGACGCGTAGGCCTACGGGTTGTCATGTTGTCAGTGAATATTTGATGGGTATAGCACCCCCACGAACAATACCCCGACCCGAGTAACATATAAAGAGAGTTTTCTGTTTTCTGCTCCTTTCTCGAGGGTACATTTTCTCCGTCAAGTCCCTGTGGGCTGACTAATGGGTAATTGATCCCATATTGTGCAATAATCTTGCGCGTGTGGGCCGCTTAACACTAGTCGATACTGCAACATCAACATCATCAACGGGGAGTTGAAGTTGTTGATGTGAAAGTGTTGTTAATGTTGGGGAGTCTGGACAGCGAGATCAACAATAAATCAATAAGCCCCAATCTGTTGAGCCTTGTTGCTGAAAGAATGTGCTTGTTCATTTCTTGCAATCAAGTGTTGCATCAACAGAGCCCTCAACAGGTTGCTGAGCCTCGTTGATCAGTTGATGATGCGTTTGATGTTGCAGATTGTTAACGAGTGAGTGCAGATTATCTTTGATCAACCCCGCTTGATCGATTAGTTAGGTCTAGCCTGTCTCCTACACAGATAAGCACACTATTGAATAGGTGCGTCTTTTCCCCGAGGTCAAAGGTCACATCGAGAACAGCTGAGTGCAGCGATGGGACGCCGAAATGGATTTCAGTTTGCAATTGACAGGGGCGGCACCTTCACTGATGTGTGGGCGAGGTGCCCGAATGGGAAGATTAGGATTCTGAAATTACTGTCGGAAGATCCTGTTAATTATCCTGATGCGCCCAAGGAAGGCATTCGCCGTATTCTCGAGCAGGCATGATGATCATGATCCACTTCTTCAACTTCAAGAAAAGGGTTCACTATTTCGCCTACTGCTAACCGGGCAGGCACGCCATGCTCAACACCATGACACGGCAATGTGGCACTAGGCCTAGCTGGGCTAGCTTGGGCCTGGATTCATATATCATTATCTGTATACTTTGTACAGGCATGTAGGCATGCAGTGTAGGAGTGTGTGATATGGGTGATGGGTCTGTAATTGGAGCAAGGCGCTATGATAGTCAGGATTTGTCTTTGGATTTTTGCC
>NMRB01000167.1:25581-62402 GCA_002633025.1 Notospermus geniculatus
CTATAGACCATTTTTGCTCTGCGAGATTCGGCGAGAGGTCGCGACGTTGCCATGGCGTTTCTCGCACATGCGCAGTAGCTGGTTGGAAGAATGTACACGGAACGTGTGGTGAGACATGTACATTCTTCCAACCAGCTACTGCGCATGTGCGAGAAACGCCATGGCAACGTCGCGACCTCTCGCCGAATCTCGCAGAGCAAAAATGGTCTATAGTTAAATGAATATTTCCAAATTTTTTCAGGAAACCGGCAGTTCAATTCCGTCAAGTGAATCAGTCGACACATCAAATATTGGATGGATTCGTATGGGAACGACTGTTGCCACGAATGCCTTATTGGAAAGGAAGGGAGAACGTATGGCCCTGGTCATCACCAAGGGCTTCAAAGACCTTTTATACATTGGCAACCAAGCCAGACCAAACATTTTTGATTTGGTATGTATGTGTTATATATACGGCCAGTTGTCTAATATTTATCCATATTTCTTACTAAAAATCTGCAGTGTCTCTTACAGATTTGTCTGTTTTCATGATTTATACAAAAATGTGTAAGCAAGTGCAAAATTCAATGTTCTAAATTTCCTTCATCAAAGATTTTCAATTGTAGGAAATCGTTACACCGGATGTTCTCTATGAAGACGTCGTCGAGGTGAACGAACGGGTCGTCCTCTCTCAGGAGAAATGTCAGATAAAGAAAGCGAATATCAAACGGATCACAGGACGCACGGGAGAAGAGGTGGAAATCTGGCACGATTTGGATGAGGAACAGCTGAAGGAAGACTTGAAGAAAGTCCTCAATATGGGTATACGAAGTATTGCTGTGGTGTTGATGCATTCTTACATGTGAGTTGGATTGGACTAGGCCTACTGACCAACTGAAACAAAGTATAATCTTAAACTCCCTGAGTGGGCATGGTAGGCATAAAGCCGAGAGCAGATCGACCTTGCGACTGGAAGCAACTACCGGCAATGGCGTTTCCGGCAACGGTGGGCGACTGGCTGGAAACAGCAGCAACTGATCAGTTGCTCAAACAGGTCGATGTGCGCGCCCCGGCAACGCTATTGCCGACTGTTGCCGCTAGTTCCAGCCAGTTGCTCATGTAAGACTGGATTGTGCCACTTGTTGCCGCAATGACCAGTCGTAGTCGATGTGCGCGGTCTGCTCACATCGACAGCGACTGTTGCGTTCAGTTGCTTCCAGTCGCAAGGTTGATCTGCTCTCGGCTTTACTGTTAGTATATCTGCGATCTGATCAAATCGCAATATCTTTCCAGATTTGACGAGCATGAGAAGAAAGTTGGTGCCATAGCTGCACAGATGGGGTTCAGCCATGTCTCCCTCTCATCACAAGTGATGCCGATGGTTCGTATCGTCCCGAGAGGGTACACGGGTAAGTTGTTTGTCGTCAGTTGACAAACACAAAGATATTGGGCCGTATTCTAGAAGCTTCCTGAACTCTAAGGTCCACCTTTAGCTATTGTTTGCAGGACAGAATACAAAGGCTTAAAGTGGACCTTAGATTTAAGGAGGCTTCTAGAATACGGGCCATTGTCCTCAGCTGAGCAACATATACATTGTCCTCAGTTGAGCAATACTGAGGTATTGTCCTCAGTTGAACAGCACAAAGATATTGTCCTCATTTGAACAGTACTGAGCTATTGTCCTCAGTTGAGCGATATTAAGATGTTGTCCTCAGTTGTGCAATACTGAGATAGTGTCCTCAGTTGAACAGCACAAAGACGTTGTCCTCAGTTAGCAATACTGAGATATTGTCCTCAGTTGTTCAGCACAAAGATATTGTCCTCAGTTGAACAGCACAACAAAGATAATGTCCTCAGTTGAACAGCAGAAAGATATTGTCCTCAGTTGGAAAAGTCCCGGGGAAAAGTTCGATGTACCGGTATCTGTCACAGCAATCAAAAGAAGTGATGAAGAAGGGTGACTTTTTCAACATTCTTCTTCAGCCTGTGCCGATGCTTACCTGACACCTTGTATCAAAAAATATGTGAATGGCTTTTCCTCCCGTTTTAAGGAAAACCTGAAGGTATGCAATCAGATTCTGAATCATCAGAAATTATTGGTGCAGAGAGCACGTTTTATTTTACATGTACATCAATGGAAATTGAGATCTGTTCTTAGCAGAAATGTCTGCTAATGTGCAAGTGTTAGGGCCGTTGTCGCGAAATAAAGATGACAAAGATCGATATCGCTTCCATCAGATTCCTTTCATATTTGAGCAATTCGCTGAAACAATTTGGTACCAATTTAGGCTACATATAGATTTAGTACATCGAGAAAAATGGAATTTAAATTAGGAATGAAGGTAAACCAGGAAAATACAAATATACGTCTATAGCTATACTTAGGACTTTGTCCCTACCCAGATCCTGCCTGTGACCAACCCCCTAACCCTCATGGTACACATACTACATGGTCTAAAAGCTAGAAATGGAGTAACAACTTTAGGTGGAGGCCAGTATATATAGGGAACAAAACAAAAAGAATAAAACACAAAGAAGGGATTAAACTGTAGAGTGAAAGGATCAGGGGAAAACTTAAAGGTGACCTATCTGAAAATTTATGGCTCCAACAAGACTGACGTGCCTTTGGTATTCAATGATGTATAGATTGGTATTAACATATTTTCTTTCTCCAGGATGTGCGAGTTCTGTTTATGCAGTCAGATGGAGGACTCACTCCTGTTGAAAAGTACGTGTCGTTTGTGATGCATTCAGGTGACTGTCAAAATAAATTGAGGCTTATCAATTGGACATTTTTGTTTGTCCTATTTTATCGTTGTCATATTAATACCACACCATTTCCTTCGTTACAGATTTTATGGCTCTCGGGCCATCCTTTCTGGGCCAGCAGGTGGCGTCATAGGTTATGCTATCACTACATACGCCAAGGAGACAGACTTACCTGTCATTGGTTTCGACATGGGAGGTATGTTTGGTGGAAAAATATTGCAGTTACCAGTTCTGGTGACCTCCTTGGACTGTTTGTCGTTCCCACCAATCAAAGTTTCACTGTATTTGCATTTTTGTCCAACGTGCTCCGATTGTGACAAAAGTAATCTATGTTTTGACAGGCACATCAACTGACGTGAGCCGTTATGCTGGAAACTACGAACACGTCTTTGAGACGAGCACAGCAGGGATCACCATTCAGGCACCTCAGGTAGGCCAAGATCTTGTTAGGGAGTGAAGAAAATGCTTTTAGAATACAATTTCTCTTCCATCTGAGTATCAAAAGAGGTGTCACATGACTTTCAAGTACCGATACCTTCATTTCGGTCTTAAAGATATTTTCATGTTCTTGGCTTCTTCAGATTAATTAGAAATTCCCGGTTCTCTAATTTCTAGCTGGATATCAACACGGTCGCAGCCGGGGGTGGATCACGGCTCTTTTTCAGATCCGGTTTATTTGTTGTTGGTCCAGAATCCGCCGGCGCTCATCCTGGGCCAGTATGCTACAAGAAAGGTAGGCCCTGAAACTTACTAAGACACCAAATCTGAGCAAATGAATCGAATTGTGTTTTTGGTAATCTTGATTTGTTTAAAGTACGGTAAAGAAGATTTCAATGAAAATTCTCCGTATTTGTGTGATAATCTCACTTCCTAGGTGGACCCCTTGCTGTAACTGATGCCAACCTGTGCCTTGGTCGACTCCTGCCCGAATATTTCCCTTCGATATTTGGTCCAAACGAAGATGAGCCACTGGACAAGGAGAGGACTATGGAAGCTTTCCAAAAACTTACCCAAGAGGTACCCAGACCCGATTGTCATTTCACTCCCTGCTTGAGAAATATTAGTAACATAGTACCATACGTGGGAGGAATTTGCTGTTGATAAATCACTCCATTTGTCCCAGAAACATTCCTCGGTGCGGTAAGATGGCTGGTTTTTGTCGCAGGTCAATGAATTCTTGAAGAGCCAGCCTGAGAAACATGAAGCGATGACGACAGAAGAGGTTGCTATGGGCTTCATCTCTGTCGCCAACGAAGCCATGTGCCGGCCAATACGAGCCTTGACCCAGGTCAGTACAGTGGAAAAAATGTGCTCGCCTTTTGAATTTTCGGTGCGACAGTTCAGCAAATTGAGCGTGGTCAGTATTTGGATGGGTGACTGGCACAAATGGTGCAATGAATAAAAAACGTAGCTCCCAACTTGGTCTGAAGAGTAACTTTCTTCCCTTGAGTTTGTTTCCATTGACTTTCCCAGGCTAAAGGCTACGACACATCACGTCACGTCCTAGCTTGTTTCGGTGGTGCTGGTGGACAACACGCCTGTTCTATTGCCAGGAGCCTAGGCATGAAAACAGTGTTTATCCACAGGTAATCATGTATATTTGACTCCCTCTTTCTGTGGATGCATTTTGTTGGCTTCCATGTGGATGGTTGTAACTCAGTGAAGAATAAAGATAAAGCTTCCTTTGTCCATATGAAACCTGCAGCTGACAAATTCTTACAATTCTTACATAAATTGAACTGGTTCCTTCCACTTGCAATAAAACTTGTCGTGCATGTATATGTACAAATCTTTCCAGATATGCTGGCATTCTATCAGCATTTGGCCTGGCCCTGGCTGATGTTGTCCACGAAGCGCAAGAACCTTGTGCATGTAACTACCAAAAAGGTAAGTCGATCTATCCATACTGTGCTTTCGGACAACGACACGACTTGTATACCTTGGTGCTCATAGCCTCATGAAGTTGACCTCATCAGTTTACTGGCAAATGATTCCACTGTTTCTTCTTTCCCTGCAGATAACTTCTCACATATCGATGAACGTATTAAACACTTGACCGAAGAATGCACGAAGGAACTGATGTCGCAAGGTTTTGACAGGTAGTTGTCCCCTTTAAAATAGAAAATTTCGTCTTCGAGTCTATGTTACACCAGTTTTACCCTGAAGTTGGAAAGTGCAGTCCCTCCATCTGTGATCAGTGGCAGCAAGTCCAGTTGAAGGAACAGTGTTACTTTGTATGGCCATACACATTGTAGCATAGGGTGTGGCTATTACTTCAACCAAACAACCTCCCACTGATCTCAAAGTGGAGATACTCTCATCTTCCAATGGAGGTTAAACCATTTGTGTTTTTTTCAGTTCCCAAGTTGAAACTGAAGCTTTTCTTCACTTACGTTACCAAGGGACTGACTGTGCTCTGATGTGCTCTGCCGATGGATACCCAGCCAGCAAAGAAACATCAGTCTACGGAGACTTCGCCAAGGCATATACAGATAGGTAACATACTCTAAATCCTCAGATTTATGGGTACACATCGAATATTCAAGCCGACGGATAGACCACGCCCCCTCAATCACACTATAAAAGGGTTACGTAGTTCTATTCAAAGGCATGGCCAATTGGCTAGTTCCGCCCACTACCACCGTGGCAGAATGACGTCTGGCCGACTTCAGTATGGTCAATTTCAAGGTCTCCGTGTTCGATTACGATACGATCGGCTTGCGATCGATTCGAATGACGGGTTTTGTGACTTTTACACAGTGGTCACAATAGGCCTTCTCACCCAGTGGGATCAATTTCAAATCCAGACTACGTGTCGATTTCACAACCCGGCAAGCGACAGAGCGAAGTTCCTTCAGACATTCACCGAGAACCCAACCTTAGCCATTCACGGTGAAGTCCCTTTGTAAAGACATGCATATGAAATAATTGGGCGGTCACGCAAGGTTTTAATGAGGTGGACACTTGTACCCATAAATCTGAGGATTTAGAGTATTTTCATTTGTATGTAGGCCCCTCCATGTTCGTCCACACCTTTGAAATTCCCACTTCAAATCAAAATTTCTGTTTCAGGTATACTAGAGAGTTTGGTTTTACGATGCCAGATCGTGACGTCATCGTCGATGACATCAGAGTTCGAGGTGTCGGCAAATCAGCCGTTGATACAGATTCCCCGATACCAGATGCAAGCGGCCCACCTGTCAAGGAGGCAGTATGTAGATTTTCTCAGCATTACTCAGTTTGTTCGTTCCGGTAATTACTAGTGGTGTGCTAAACGAGCTGCTCCTTGAGTTCCCTGTAGACATATCTGGAAAGACAGGATAATAATGAAAAGCCCCTTCGACAATATACTGTGGTAAAAGTGTGTCATACAAAAGCCCATCCTCCCATAGCAGGGCTTCGGTCTCGCTCTTCTGTTTGTGTGAGTGGATGAAGAGAAGCGAGGTAAAAACCCCTGCTGTGGGAGGATGACAGAACCCTCACGTTACCGGTATTCATTTTGCAGGTGACACAGTGTTACTTTGAAGGTGGCTACTGTGAGACATCCATCTATCACCTTGAAAACCTCCTCGCTGGCCATGTGCTTCCCGGTCCGTCGATTATTGTCTCTTCCAACAGGTAGGTCCAGCATGATTGAAATTTTATATCGTGGGAGTGTAGGTGGCAAAGATGGGAACCAGTCCTAGAAACAGATATCACGAGTAGTTGGTCAAATGTAGGCATGGCCACTTTTGGAGATAATGTTTTGGCTCTTCTTCCATACATTCAGAGTAGAAACGCTGTTGTGAAATTCAGCTTTCTTTCTTTAATTTCAGCACAATTCTTGTGGAGCCTGACTGCGTTGCAAGTGTCACCAAAAATGGGGACATAAAGATTCAGGTGAGACTAGTTCTGTGTATTTGTTGATCATAACTCAGGTGGTGTTTGGGTGAACAAAAAATGGCAGTGCAGTTCTGCTAGTTTTATTGCTTCCTCAGAAACTAATTTCTTCTTTCTCGTCCCCACAGATAGGTCAAGGTCAACACAAGAAGATCGATGCCGAACTTGATCCCATTCACCTATCAATCTTCTCTCATCGCTTTATGAGCACCGCGGAACAAATGGGCCGCGTGTTACAGCGGACTGCCATCTCTACAAATATCAAGGTTTGTCCTTTACTTACGGAGAAGTTTATCACATACTGTTATGTTCATTAATACCTGTACTTGTGTATCTCTGCAGTTTTGTTCTGTTTCCTCAGTTTTTTGCTCGTTTCAGGAACGATTAGACTTTTCCTGTGCTCTGTTCGGCCCCGACGGTGGTCTGGTGGCCAACGCTCCCCACATTCCTGTTCACCTCGGCGCCATGCAGGAGACGGTGCAGTATCAGATGAAAGTTCTGGCTGGTAATATCAACCGTGGCGATGTAGTGCTCAGCAACCATCCGCAAGCTGGAGGCAGCCATTTACCTGATCTTACTGTGATAACACCTGTAAGTATTCAGAGTTCAGAGTCTGGTAATACATGTAATGACTGTGAACCATAAAAACACTAACCTCCTATGGTATCAAAAGTCAGGATAGCAACGGATTGTATTCTATATGTATGGGATTTTCCATCAGGGACAAAGCCAAATCAGTATTGGCCCTGGCAAGACTGGAAGAGGCCATTCCAAGCTGCTCGTGTTCCTCACGTGGTTGGGGTCATTTACTTGCCCTTACAAAGATTCAAGGTGTACGGCACCACGGCTCGAGCAACTGATTGTCTTTTCCAGGTATTTTACCAAGATATTCCAAAGCCTGTGTTCTTCGTCGCCAGTCGTGGCCACCATGCTGATATCGGTGGGATCACACCAGGGTCAATGCCTCCACATTCCAAATCTATCCATGAAGAAGGTGCTGTGTTTAAGTCGTTTAAGCTCGTCAAGGACGGGATATTCCAAGAACAAGGTAGGGTAGACGGGGGTAATAATAGGGAGGTTGAGATCACCGACTTGCCACGGATCCTTATACGTATACGGATAGAATTCTGTACAACGAGGACAAATTTTGTGTACATTTCCATCCGAATACGTATAAGGATCCGTAAAAAGTCGTTGATCTCAACCTCCCTAATGTGAAACACTTTGAGACTTATTTAATACAGAGGAAAGCACCATATAAAAAGTCGATATCGATCTTCAAATGGAGTGGGACCCCTGTAGATAAAACAATTCCGTGCTTTTACTCTCACCTCTATTTGATATTGCCCCTTTCAGCTGTGATAGAGAAGTTCAATGAACCCGCTAAATACCCAGGGAGCAGTGGGACGAGAAACTTACACGACAACCTGAGTGACCTCAAGGCACAAGTGGCAGCCAATCATAAAGGGATAAAACTCGTCTGTGAGCTGATCGATGAGTATGGCCTGGATGTCGTCCAGGCCTACATGGCCCATATACAGGTATGACTGGCAGTCTTGCATTGAACCCCTTGCAGCTAGGCCTACTATAGGGCACGGCTTAACCTGCCGGCCATGGAGGATTTCCTTTATGGCCTAGTGGTTAGCGTTTTGGGCTCGCCGCTGAAAGTTTAAGCAATGTAGAGCGAAATGTGGATGGGTGAGTGGCGCACGTAGGATAAAGTCTTGCCAACGGAATTTTCCCATTATGTTTTGTTATTAGGGTCCTATCATCAGTAGTTATTAGATCCTACGACGGATACACATGCTGTGGTGTTTCACTCCTCATCCTTCATTCGTTACAGGCCAATGCTGAAATAGCAGTGAGAGAGATGCTGCGTGAGATTGCAGTGAAGTTGGGAAGGGACCAACTTTTTGCCGAAGACTACATGGACGATGGCTCCAAGATAAGCCTAAAGATTGACATCAACCATGAAAAGGTAATCTGAAAAATTTAAGCCATTGAATTGAATGCTGAATGCCAAATACGACATCATTAATTCTATAGACAACATTGAATGTGCTGGCATTAAATGTGTAAGTTCTTCGAGAATCAAATACTTTTGGAATGTGATCATTCATGCATCACATTGTCTATTTGTAATTTCAGGGAAGTGCGGTGTTTGATTTCAGTGGCACTGGCTGTGAAGTGATTGGAAACTGTAACGCTCCACGTGCAATCACCTTGTCAGCTCTTATCTACTGCCTGAGGTGCATGGTCGGACATGATGTGCCTCTTAATCAGGTAAAAGTGAAAGCAAAATTTTTCTACAACCATAATTATGTTCATGTAAATGTTTCTGAAGACCGATAGACTGATTTTTCAGTCCACGACATCATTTTCTTCACTGCAATGGAATTCTGGTCGATGACATCCAGATACAACCATGCACTATCATTGTCGACTAAAATGCACTATACAGACATTACGTCAAAGTGATGCATTCATACCTTTCAATGACACTCTCTTCTACAGGGTTGCTTGGCTCCTGTCCAAGTGGTCATTCCAAAAGGCAGCCTTCTCGATCCGTCCGAATCGGCCGCTGTTGTCGGCGGCAATGTGTTGACCTCACAGCGTATTGTTGATGTCGTATTCAAGGCTTTCGGTGTCTGTGCAGCTTCACAGGTAAGTTGCTGCTATAATCGTTGAAGATTTCGTCACATGTAAATGTGTCTTTATACATACATGTACATGTATACTAGTATGTCATACATTTCATTATGTATACTGGTATATTTGGTATATATTTGGTATATACTGGTATACTGGTACATTATGTATACTGGTATATAGGGTCCGTGGGTTCGATTCTGGTAGGAAGCAATGTCTTTCACCTTAGAAACCCGATTCCTATTTCATATTCTATACTGGTATATTTCATACATTTCACTAGTATGTGCATACATTTCATCGAAACATTTTTTCTTCATTCCATATTCAGGGTTGCATGAACAATGTAACATTTGGTGACGAGACCGTGGGATATTATGAAACAGTGGCTGGTGGATCTGGAGCAGTAAGTTTATTTCTTCAAACATCTGCATGAACAAACTGTTGAAGACGTTGTCTTTTTCACTCATTCTTATATCCAATGAGATAACCCTTCACATGTTGTCCAGGTCTGAGGAGGTCTGTGAGCCTGTGTCAATTTCATGAGCTATTGACAGGATACCTGCCATAAACACGCTACAAACAGATTCAGGATTTTGCCATCTTCCTGACAAGTCTCTACCTCCTTCATTCTCGTACGACATGTAATTTCATCACAAATTGATTTTGTCTTTCAGGGTCCGACATGGGATGGTCGCAGTGGTATCCACACTCACATGACGAACACTCGAATAACTGACCCGGAAATAATTGAGAGAAGGTAAACAAAGAATTTTATGCATATGTTCTTTGTTACATCTCACATAAATTATGATAAGCTAGACCCTACCTATATGTGACACAGCAATAAAACAACCACCCTCGAACTGCTGAATTTGAACCTGATACCTCCTGATTGCTACCCCAAAACCCTGGCACTACACCATAGTAGCTGTGAGTATGGATGTGAACTATTCCTGCATCATCCTCTTTGAAATTCCTTCAGAATCATCAACAATTCCTTCCAGGTATCCGGTTGTCCTGAGGCAGTTCAGTCTAAATCCAGGAACTGGTGGCGTGGGGAAGTTCCGTGGTGGCGATGGAATTATCAGAGAGCTACTATTCAGGAAAAATCTGGAGCTGTCGATATTGACGGAAAGGAGGGTGATTGAGCCGTATGGTCTGCAAGGTAGGTCGAGTTCATCCAGGTTTTTCAGTGCATTTTCTTGTGCACACATAGGGCCATACGTAAAGGGTGTTTATGACTTACTGGTACCACATGTACCGTCGGCAAAATTCATTGAAAGTTCCTGTGCAGTGGCTGAAGCTATGGCAGTTAAATCTTAAACATATTTTACTGGTCTCTTTTATTTTAGGTGGTCATTGTGGAAAAAGAGGTCTGAACATTCTGGTTCAGAATGATGGTCATAAGATAAATTTAGGTGGGAAGACTTCAGTTACAGTCAAAGCAGGGGTAAGCATGTTTGTTACGCTAACTAATTTCATTTGTCCGAGATTATGGTGCCAAGATTAGATGGACATGTATTGTGCTGAGATTACATGGATATGTATTGTGCCGAGATCAGATTACATGAACATGTATTGTGCGGAGATTCGATTACATGGACATGTATTGTGCTGAGAGTACATGTAGAATACATGGGCAGTTCGTCTTGTACCATAATGTGGGATGTCAAGATAAACTTATATTGCAGAGTGTTTCAGCTAACATGACGCTAAATCTTTTCAGGACTGCTTCCAACTTCACACACCAGGAGGCGGAGGGTTTGGATGTCCCGATAACGACACTGACGATGAGAATACTTCGGTTAAAAGACGCCGAACCGACCCAGTGGCGAGTCACATGTACATGCAGAAAGGAAGTGTATATGCCTATAAACTTGCTCAAGAATCTGCCTAGAGCATTATATGGAATGGCTATATTTCATATCTCTTGTGCCCTGTGTGCACAGTAGTGGAAACTGTACAAGCTCATTATACTTGCATGATTGGTACATTACAGGATGGTAATTCATTTACCTGTCAGTCAAAAAAGATGACACCAGATTTTAACTGGAATTGGGAAGTGAGTTTATTCAGATGAAGTGGAAACAAATTTACAATGGTGAATAAGATAAAAGAACAGCAAAGCAATAATTTATATATTACACCATCAAAATTTCATTATGCAAGCTTATGAACTATAGTCAGGACATTTCTGAGTGAGGATAGCTTACATGTAGATCTGTCCGAGTTTGGAATGAAAATACACAGCTGAATTTTTACGTCCTTGATGGAGAGACATTCTGAATGAAGAGTCCACTCAGGAGGTTCCAGATTTCTGAATAGTACAATGTATGTGTCAACCAACAATAAATGGTGNTGTTACGCCAGCCAGTTTCATTTGTCAATGATTACTCCATGCATTGTATTGTCGTGAGATTAGATGGACATGTATTGTGCCGAGATCAGATTTCATTGACATGTATTGTGCTGAGAGTACATGTAGAATACATGGGCAGTTCGTCTTGTACCATAATGTGGGATGTCAAGATAAACTAATATTGCAGAGTGTTGACATTTTCAGCTAACATGATGCTTAATCTTTTCAGGACTGCTTCCAGCTTCACACACCAGGAGGTGGAGGGTTTGGATGTCCCGATAACAACACTGACAATGATGAGAATACTTCGGTTAAAAGACGCCGAACCGACCCAGTGGCGAGTCACATGTACATGCAGAAAGGAAGTGTATATGCCTATAAACTTGCTCAAGAATCTGCCTAGAGCATTATATGGAACGGCTATGTTTCATATCTCTTGTGACCTGTGTGCACAGTAGTGGAAACTAGTGTACAAGCTCATTATACTTGCATGGTTGGTACATTACAGGATGGTAATTCATTTACCTGTCAGTCAAAAAAGATGACACCAGATTTTAACTGGAATTGGGAAGTGAGTTTATTCAGATGAAGTGGAAACAAATTTACAATGGTGAATAAGATAAAAGAACAGCAAAGCAATAATTTATATATTACACCATCAAAATTTCATTATGCAAGCTTATGAACTATAGTCAGGACATTTCCGAGTGAGGATAGCTTAGATGTAGATCTGTCCGAGTTTGGAATGAAAATACACAGCTGAATTTTTATGTCCTTGATGGAGAGACATTCTGAATGAAGAGTCCACTCAGGAGGTTCCAGATTTCTGAATAGTACAATGTATGTGTCAACCAACAATAAATGGTGTCTATCCTGAAGTTTTGGTTAGTGTCAGGAGTGTTTCAAAGTTACAACAGTGTACATATAATTGCATTGTGTGAAGAAGACAAAATGTGGTGACAATTATAACAGTTTTTGGGCAGTTTGTCAGCCACGATCAGACAACAGAATTTTGTTCACTGCTGGTGGTCCCTCCTGCTTCATAATGATATCCCTCCTCCTGAGTATTCCAATCTCTGAAAATGCAAAAAAACAAATATTGTTTTGCTGCTGTGGTTAAGTTATGTGAAACATCAGAATATGAACACTTGATTATGATACATGTAAATGTACATGTACTGCACTTGGTTTCCTCCTTGGCTAGGCTACCACATGTTTGCCCATTCAGGACCAGGGTTGGGGGCATTCTAGGGGTATGGTAGTCAGCTTCCCCATCGGCCCAGCCCCAACTTCAATACACACTTGACCTGAGAAACAACCAGATATCAGCCAATGAGAATAGGAGGACAACACTGAACCATCAGTACTTACTTTTTGTGGCTCCACAAATGCCAACCAATCCGATGCATGTGTTGGTAAAAGTCCCATACTGTGGCATTTATAAATAGCAAGGAGGAGGCAGAGTAAATTTCCAAGGAGGTAAACAAAACGCTGGGCCAACTGTTGGTTTCCTTCGATCATTTTAAAAGCTGGAAATAGAAAAAAATACTTCAGATTTTCCCCCAGAATTCATCAAGACAGAATTACAAAATTGATGAGACAGTCAGAATGAGGCCTAGGGATAGCCTGTATGACAATACTTGCAACTGGTGTATACCCAGAATCTCACAGCCCACAGAAGAATCATAAGCCTTGGGGGTTACTTACTTTGCTGAGCACCAATCATTGCCTGTATTGGCCGGATGAACATCATGCCTACCATCATGATAGGAAAGATACCAATGGAATTACCAGCCATCCACATGATGAAAAGATTCATGGGCACCTGTTTGATTGGACCCAATGCCACATCCCATGATCGCTGCAAAAAGGGAAAGAATAGATGCTTTAAATCAGTTGCATTGAATATTTAACAATAGATGTATACTCGTAGAGTTGTTTTTAGGCCTAGTCTCACTGGATGAAAACTAGGCACAGGAGGCATCCTCCTCTTCAGCAGGGTTCTGAACTGTGATATTTCCAGCTCGGATTCCAGTTTTAATTGACTAAACAGACCGATTGCCTATGCAGAAACCACAGGTATCAAAACTTTGATAGCGTACCTTTACAAGCAAGGCTGAATCTGTCTCTCGGTGACTAGGACCACTTTGAACACTCGTGGAAAAGCCAACAGGAGCTGTGAGGTCTGTGTGCAGAGGCATCACCTGCCCACCTCCTCCGCGAGATCTGCAAGGGAAAACGGCAACAAACATAATGACCATGATGGACTAGGCCTACATCCGCCTTGGCCTGATCGGCTGCAGAAAATAAAATGTAGGGCTGAGGCCTAGTCTGAAGCCTTCAGTGAAGGTAGATTGAAGATTCATACCTTTCCGTGTCTTTTATTTAGTTTGCGTTTGCGTTTTGCGCGTGTCCGTTTCCTAGGGGCCTAGCCTACCCAGCTGCTACCTATGTGGAGTGCGTGGTAGAAAAAGTAATTTTATGTTTGGTAGGCCTAACACACATATAAACAAAGGGCACGGACAAGCGCAAAGCGCAATGCGGAGAAGTATGAATCCAGCTTCACTGTCCGGAAATAGAACGCGTCCGGTGATCGAACTGTTGTGCATCTTGTGTACAATTCACCACCACCGCAAACATATGCCTCTTTTCAACGTCAAATAACAGACACACTTGCGGCTTCTACCCATAATTATATACGCCTTTAGAAGGAGAAGAACAGCATATTCGACATCATTACAAATCCACCATCTTATTCTTACCGGTAACTGAAGTCGACGGCCCATTTACTTTTTCGGATGTTGCGACCGACAAGACCTGAAGACGCCATTTTGTAATGTGGCCAATCGCCGCCTATGGACCGAATACGACACTAAATGTACTTATCTAACAGTTACTTCCGTCTATTGTTCACGCTACTTTATCGCGACATCATCCCGGTGTGAAAACAAAGAATGTCGTCAATAAAGTTTGTGCAGAGAACAAAGACCCTATTGTTACATTGTGAAACGGACAGTAATGCCGCGGGAGGAGTGCAGCGGAGCGGCAAAGACAGGAAGCTGTCTACGATCGATTAGTTTGTACTGGCTCTATTTTGTCACGTGGCTTGACGTCACATGTGTTTCCGTGTGACGTAAACACACTGAGAAAATGGCGAACTGCTCACACATTTCACAAAAGATGGCTTGAAAAAATCTAAATATTGGCCAGGCTCTTCGAAAATCGTGCGTCCCCAGGGCCTTGGGATACGTAGACGATACTAATTACATAATATACCAACTATGGGAGCTAGAAATAGCACAAATACGCGACCACGTAGCTTTTCAAGTAGTGACGATGGTGCCAGTGGAGCGCTGGGTTTGAGTGCTGGAATGGCCATGGCAGGCTATCTTGGAGGTCCCAGCACTAGCAATGGTGCTGCCAGGGCCAGGGCGAGTAGTATCCCTGGGTTTGGACCTGGACGCCATGGACATGGTATCAATATACCCACAAGTAATGGGGGAGCCCATGGGGCAGGCTCCCCGGACTCCGATTCCAGTCCTGATGAAGGACCTTTTCGTGGATTTATGCAAGCAAGTTCTTTGCCTCCTCTTGGTGGATTGTTGATTCATGGTGAGTATCGCGTATCAGTGCTGCCGAGAGTGCAATATGGAACCAAGGAGGGTGTCGCTTTCATAAATTGTCTTCGTTTTGCTGAAGATTTTTTATTTCCTGTGCCATTCTTTGTAGTTGATATCGTCATGTTTTGGCTAAAGTTTAGAATCCCCGATCGGAAGTGACGTTACTCCAAGGCACACAATGGAAATCCTATTGTACAATGCGGCTTATTCCGTCAATCGATGACCTTTTTTTGGGCACTGGTCGGGGATTCTAAACTCGTTCCTATGTTTTTAGTTCTTTGTTAGATTAATGTTGCCACTGATTGTCATTAAAATGTTGTTGATGATAAGATCCCGTTACTTTTATGAGGTTTAAAGCTGTATTTCATGTGACCAGCGTTTCTGCTGGCAGTAGCCATAATATAAGGCGAAATGGGAATAAGGTGAAATGGGAAAAGGCGAAATGGGAATAAGGCGATAGGCTATGGGAATAAGGCAAAATGGGAAAAAGAAGGCGAAATGGAAAAAGGCGATATGGGAATAAACTGCCAAAGGAGCCAATAGCTGCTTTTAAAATTAACTGGCGACAGAAATAAATTTTGTAATGCTATCAAATTTTGTAATGCTATTTACAATGGAATATTGCTGTCGTGGATAAAAATATCTTATTTCAACAAAACTGGCTACTAAATCTAATACTCCAGCAGAAATCCTGTGTGACATCAACTGTATCACTGGGCTGGGATAGACTTTGGAATTGTTGATTCAATCATGAAGAGAGATTGTGTTTATCAGACAATCAGATTACAAGTCTGATAAACACACTTTTTATCTCTTCATGGAGCGCAACATAAGCCTCGGCCTTGGTCTTTGCCTAGGCTTTGAGAAATGGATAGCCTAATACCGGTAAATGACAAAATTTTTTGTTTAAATTAGGGTGATAGGATGATGGCTGAAGCATGGAGTTAGAACTTACAAGTTACAGCTGTTTACCGCTGTTATTCCACACATACGGATTTGCATCTATGCTGTGCATGTTTGAATAACCCTCCGCACCCACCAAGGGCTGAAATGAGATAATCCGCACTACCCCTGTCTGGCCCACTATATTTCCCAACCAACTCTCCAAAAACCTTCGAACTCGGAGGGCTTAAAAAGCCCGGGCTTTTCATCCCTGGGTCTGTTAGACCCGCGCTTTTACAGGTGTAGACAGAAAAATCCCGGGTGCGACACAGGCTTTTATGCAGTGTAAACAGGGCTTTTGTCTTTACATGTATTTCCAAAATAAATGACCATCGGCCTCATTGAAGTTCAACTATTCAAATGATTGTAAAAAGTGGGGCAATTATGCAACTGTGATCATTACACATGTTGCGCATACATAACCACAATATGTGTACATGTACAAATGGTTCAACCAGTCAACCGTTGACTGACTGTCATTTGCATAGCAAGCACAGGCCCTCTATTCAGGAAACCTGGAGCCATCATCGTACATTCAGGGGACAACAAGCCTTCAGTTTACAACTGAGAGCATTCTCACCAAATGTTCATCTAAACATTCATGTTCGGGATTTGTTGTGAAGTTTGCAAATGGGAAATTTCTTGGATTTGTTTGATTGTGAAAGAGATCTGCCGATCAGTGAGAGTCAGACAGCTGGTAAGGATATATTAGATCATAAGGACACAGAAAAAAGGATACTGGAATGGTACAGGAAAAGAAGGATGAGGTCGGCTCGGTGGAGAATTTTTTATAGGCCTACAGAAAAATGAATGATATTATTATTTATTATATTTATACGATAATGAGCACAGAAAAAACAGCCTAGCCATGTCTACAGTGTAGCTTTTAGGCCTAATTGAAAAGAATCTTTGTTCTGCTTGTGACGTTTTTCTCATGTCACTGACCATGGCTTCTGGCAAAGTCTCTTGTATTGTAGTTTCTCAGTTCATTGCTCACTTTTTGCTGTTGTTGCCTGCCTTTTGGAGTCTGGACGAAAAGCCTGGTGCTCTGTAACGAGACACTGAGGTCCAGGGAGAGTGCATTCAACTTCAGGGAAGTGACCTCTGTGGAACAGTGCAGAGAAACAGAGGGAAAGCAAATACAGATTATCTTTTGAAGACATGCACCAGAAGGTTGGTGCCTGTCTTGTATGTCTTGATGATCCGTGGCTCCTTTCAATCCCACGAGCCAATGGGAGTTACGGTGACCGGAGCCTGAGTGTTCTGGCTGCCAGACTGTGGAATTCCCTCCCTGCTCATATGCGCGCTCTTGACAACACAAATGTTTTTAAGAGATCTCTCAAGACAACTCTTTTTACCAATTATTTTAGTTAATGTTTTATCTTCTTCCTTACTTATATTGTTTTAATCATTTTGACTCTTATCTGTACAGTGCTTAGAAAATGTCTTAACATTCTTTAGCACTTTAATATAATAAAATTATTATTATTATTATTATTCTAGTGGAGGGGATTGTTTGCAATTTCTCACATTTTCCGTCTCATAATCGATGCATTTTGCTGTCTTTTCAGGTATAAAATGTCCAGTGTGTTCAAAGTATGTCCCACCAGATGACATCGAATGTCATCTCGTCATGTGCCTAACCAAACCTAGAATTACTTACAATGGTGAGTGCATGCATTGCCCAGGTGTCACTGTCAATGAACAAAATACCCTTGGGTGTGGTTTTCTTACCAGTTTTCAAGCACAACCATCAAGACCATCATAAGCGCCGTTCCCTTATCGCGTCTGCATGACTTGTGCTGAGACAAAACTCGTGACGGTGCGTGACCAATCAGCACTTAGGTAGACGTCGCCATCTTGGCAAAAAATGCCTTGCATTAATGAAAGACTAGGTCTTCTGTCATGTCTGTCACATCATGGTTTGGCCAGCCATCACTGCTGCAGGGCCGTATTTAGCAGCGGACAAGGGGGCAGCTGCCCCCCCCCCCCCGAGCCAACCAAAAAACGTGATTTCCATGCAGATTTTGGGCAAAAAACGGCAAAAAAAGGTCTTCTGCCCCCCAGAGAGGCTTTTGACTCCCTGAACTTGCACAATTGTATATTTTGATCTGCTGTGACTCCAGATCACTTTTAGGACTTTAAAAGCGCCACTGAATGTCTTTTTCAGCTACCAATTCTAGAAATCACCTTGTAATGATTCATGATCAGGTCTTTATTTTGTGACGTTTCTTGGCAGATACAACTGCTAATAGCTCTTTTTCAATACTGTAAGGTTGTTTAGGTCAGTGGCAGTTTTAACTAGGTCGTGTGTTTTGAGAAAGGAGCTAGAACGAGAATTATGGCGTGGCAGAGCTGTATTGTGCCTTGTTAATGACGGCAGCTATAGTATTTTATCCAGGCATGCCAGGGCCGTCAGCAGAGTGTGACTGCCGTCAATAGTCAATTGGCTGAACACCACCGACAGACACATGCAGCTAATTATTCAATCTGTTCAATATTAGTGTAAATATGTCGTCTGTGTGCCGCTGTGACTCAATAATAGACAGGAGGAATCGATCAACATGCACTGAATTGAAGGATGTGGCATTGGAAAAATAGCATGGTTTTATTTGGAGGTGCATGCAGAAGAAATGAAAAGCCACGCTGGGATTGGGATCGGGGACCTACTGCACCTGAGCTAAAGAGACGTGCTAGGAGGAAGTTATTTTGATATTTTCCTCCAAACTTCCTTGTTAGGGAAACATGCTTCGACAATGCTTTGTCTTTTTCTATCATTCCCATTTTAGTTCTGATCCAAATTAGAACTTCACATGCATTATGCTTTTAGGAGTGTATTGATTTTTTTGTGCAGGAGGTACCTGTCTGAGTCTCACTTTAATTCCACGAAATAGACTCGTCAACAATCATCATATTACAATACTCAACAGACATGAAATATAAATATGTTTTCCACTTGAATATGTGGTCTTTGCATTACTCTTAGTGCATATTGAATTGAAGTCTGCGAATTTGGTTTTACGTTCAACATGATTACCAGTACTAATGACTGTATGGGCCAATCACCTGTAATTTTTAGATCCCCTTTTGTGCTGGTATTTGAACTTTACGACCAGCATAACACCGCGTCACAAAATTCAGACCCTGGGAAGGTTTTGTTTTATTATGGCATGTTATTGGTCTCACTACAAAAAAAATCTTAGTAATATGGTGTTTTTTTGGGGGGGGTGGATATTCAATACATTGTAGTTTGGTGGATATTCAATAGTTCATATCAAAATGAAAATCTTCCAGGCCAGATAGAGCTTGCATAGTTGGACTTCATCATATGGCAGATGTCCTAGTACCATACATGTACATGTACTTGCTTCATAATCCTGTTGTTAAACACCACAGCTGGTGCTGAAGTCCCAAAACTAGAAAACCTGGCCATATATTCACAATTTATGTGTTTATATACAGTACGGTTTTGAAATTATCTCGGTATTTTTATTTGTTTAATTGTATTCAACTGACTGCTACCAGATTGTGATTTGATTGTAACATTAATGAGTTATCCGTAACATCGCGAAATGAAACCTCCCTAAGAGGACACCTAGGGTACCGTAATTTTCGGGCTATAAGGCGCAGCCTTTTTCTTTGAAGAAGGGTCTAAAATTGGGGGTGCGCCTTAGAGGGTGGTGCGCCTTATCTGTGGCTTGAGTCCAACAATTTGATCACAAGTGTCAAGACACTGACGAACCCAAGCATTCAAGCATGCATAGATGATGCACTGAAGCATTCACTGACGAAACTGCGCCTTATACGGCGGTGCGTCTTATGTATGGATTTCGTCAAAGATTTTGGGTGAAA
The DNA here is from genome assembly GCA_002633025.1 of Notospermus geniculatus. Classification (NCBI taxonomy): domain Eukaryota; kingdom Metazoa; phylum Nemertea; class Pilidiophora; order Heteronemertea; family Lineidae; genus Notospermus; species Notospermus geniculatus. Next base: position 45,634 of record NMRB01000167.1, read on the forward strand.
TTAGGGGGTGCGCCTTATAGTCAGGTGCGCCCTATAGTCGCGAAAATACGGTACATGTAATTTGCACTTGCTACCTAAGTGAATGTGTAAATGTCATCTCCCGTAATCCTATGGGACAGGGTACCCAGTATCAAGGGTAAAGATACTGTCACACTGAAGTTGTTCTCAGAACGTTCTTCCCTTAAACGGGCTAGAATGTGTAACGTTGGCCAAATAATGCCTCGAAGTTCTCAAGCACCCTTCCCGTCCGAGCCCGTCAAAGAAGTTCGTAAAAAGACTGTAAAAAGTTGCCACTACGTCCACTCTGTTCGCACACAGTTTGAGCTCGTTTGGCAACATTTTCAAGAACGTACTGAGAACTAGCTCAGTGTGATGGGGCATAACGGCTGCCTTAACTTAAGGGTTAGGCCTCGTTAACACGGGCACGCGTTACGGCGTAGAGCGTAACGCGTATACCGTAAAATTACTTCTAGCTTGAGTCAATGAGCTGTTCACACGACTGGCGTCAAGGGTCGTGTGAACAGCTCATTGACTCAAGGTAGAAGTAATTTTATGCACTACATGTACATGTTACGCTATACGCCTTACGCGTGCCCGTGTGAATGAGGCCTCAGGGGTTAGGGTTGTGATTAGGAGTCAGGTGTAGGAGCCAGGTATCAAGGGTTATGGGATGGGGGTCCAGGGGTTAGAATTCAGAGTGGATGACATTACTCCTCACCTTGAGCTCTACATGTAGTGGCTGCTGGTTCCATTCATATTGCATCCTCCCATAGTGGGGCTTTGGTCTCGCTCCTCTACATACGCTTCATGCGTGAGCGGATGAAGAGGAGCGTGGTAAAAACCCCTGCTGTGGGAGGATGCGATGCCATATTGAGTCTTTGCTTTGTGTTCTCAACTGGTCTGAAAGATAGTACACGTACAGTAGGATGGTAGGCCTGATGTTCTGAATGGAGTTCTCTTCATGATTACTTCTTCATTTCCAGAGGATGTGTTGCAAGAGGACAAGGGGGAGTGTGTAATATGTTTAGAAGAGCTAGTACAAGGCGACACTATTGCCAGATTGCCATGTTTATGCATATACCACAAGGGGTAAGGAAAGAAAAGCTTGGACCTTATGGTCAAAGCTCAATTTCTATTTTAACAGGAAAGATCGGATAAACATTAGATAACCACTAGATTTTACTGAATGACCACATTGTCAACGGGGAGATAGGACAAAAGTGGGGTCGGACAAATCAAATGAAATTGACAAGTCCTTAATTAAGAGGCTACACTGTATTTTCAGTGTCTGACTCTCAGTGTGTGCATACAGACATGTTGGATACATGGGTAGTTATGACCATTGATTTTTGTTGCGTTGATTGGCTACGATAAGGTGTGTATAATCTCTCTCCTCTTCTTCTCTTTCAGTTGTATAGACGCATGGTTTGAACGAAATCGATCCTGCCCAGAACATCCTCAGGAATGACGTTGTTCGTGTATCATCCCGAAATTCAGACAAGGACTTGTTCTTTCTTCCAGCCAGGTCGTTGATCGTGGTATATAACTACCCGAGCGATTTACTTGGGAAAATGAGATTTGTATGGAACGCGGATGTTCATATGGAAAGATGTGCTTCCGACGGCACATTTGTCAGTTTGGAGGAGTCTGACGGGAGTTATCAAGTGATGGGCTGCAGAATTCACACTTTTAATGTAGCGTGTGCGTTTCCACCAAACTTATTTCGTTCTGCTTGGTTTTCTGAGTGGTGCAATGGACCATCAGTTCATTTATCAGGAGGTGGTGCCCACTCTTAAAACACTCAGAATAAAGGTTAAAAACATGCTTTTGCGGCATAAGAAGCTACATGTCGCTTGCCCCTCCCCCCCCCCCCATCCGAGGAAGGGTTGTTTTTGCTTGTATTTCTTGTTTATTCCACTCATTTGGAACTCCTGACAGACTCCCAAACTCTGACAATCTGAGGAAATCTGTGCTTGAATTTCATTCAAGTCCTACGATCGGTGAAGTGAGGCGAAGTTCTATTTACCAAATGTGACAATATAAACTTTGTTTTATAGCTAAGCTTTCATTATGTGATACGTGCTCAACTTTTATGGGGCTAAAACTGTCTCGAACTCTGTCCTAGAAGACAAGTGAGTGGTTATGTAACTACATGATTTGAGAAATGTCGTCATCTCTCATATTGAATATTTCATGTGTATCAAAAACGAAATCATGTTCTTTATACTACATGTACTTTATGATGGAGAATGCTGAAGGTTTACGTAACGAGTGACGTCATGATGCCATTTTCAAATGAAATTAACATCACAGCAGTGATGTCAGTGTCCAGTTTACTGGGACGCGGCACTCTACATAATAACGTCAGAATATAGCTGGTACTGAAACGGTTAACCGTTTACTTTAGAATGGATCACGTTGTATTCCAGTTTCCGGATTAAAATTCAATGGATCACAAATCAGTGGGAGAAGTTGATAGCAGACAGTTGAGCGGCGAATCCACTGTCACGATTTTGGCTTGAGACGGGGTTGCGTTCCTTTGCGATCACCTTATATGGCAGTCGGAAGTCCTTATAAGGTGATCGCAAGGCAACGCAACCCCGTCTCAAGCCAAGATCGCGACAGTGGATTTGCCGCTTTAGCTCGCCTTCGGCGGCGACTTAGGCACATCTTAACTGTGCCGGGATAGTGGATCGTAGGCTTATTATGGCTGCATTTCCTTGCTTCTTCTGTGAAAATTTCCTTCATTTAGCCCCTCGGATGAACTGGGGCAAGAACAAGGACAGAAATTCTTGGATAATAAGGGCTTAAGAATTCTCAGCAACATTTTTTGTCAGTGTTCATTGTTTTTCAAATTTCTATTGATATCCATCCGGGAATTTTTAGGCGATCAGCGTGCTGTAATGTTTTATACATGTATAACTACGTAGTCAGCCACAGATGTGCATCAAACTTCTGTAGTTTCAGGATTTGGGGTTTGCCTGTTTGATTTGACCGTTACTATTCATCTCGGTTAGAAGCTGCCTATAAAAGCCAGGGCCCATATTAATAAAACCTTAATAGGCCTAGTTACTTGCTAAAGCGCCCAGTTTGTACGGGCCAATGTACACAACTAGCAACCAACTAAGTTGGCAAGGTTTTATGAATATGGGCCCAGGTATCTTCAAAAAATGTCTCCAATGATTTGTGGTGTTCTGAAAAATCGAAATTAAGTCTATGATACATGGCCCACCCGAACCTGACTTCATGCGTCATTTTTGACTCCGCCCACTGATTGGATGTCCTTATCTAGTCAATTGAATTGAATTTGGCTTTTTAGGGTGGGCATTTGGTCGTGAGAAATTCTTGTTTTTTTATCTCGGTATATTTATGGAGCATAATCGTTTTGTGTGAGTAAAAAAAACAATTGGATGTTTTTGGAAGACTTTTATAAAACTGCTCGATTTTGAAAAATAACTTTGAAGTTACTTCGCATCAGTAAAAAGACATGAGATTCATGAGATTTGAACTTCACTTTTCGCCACTGGTGTTGATATGTTGGGAAACAGGACGTACCATTTTACAAAAAAAAACTTCTCAGAAATGTACTTGTGAGACTTCATTGGAGATAGTTGCATGCTCGCTTGTTCATATGACTGTAAACTACATTTCATGTATGAATTTTTGCTGTACATCACCCTTTGTACATGTAATCATGAATTGTAAATATAATTTATCTAGAATCGGAGGAAACTTGGGGTGATTTGTATTGTTTTAAACTGGTTGTTGATGATACTCAAGAAGTCTGTTGCATTTTTTTTCGGTTTGGATTTTCTGCCAGGCTTATCTCATGAGTCTATTTGTCCATTTCATTTCTGGCAGAATGATCCTTAGTTTTTTTTGACGTGTTTGAATCCAGTTCAGTCAGACATGAAATTTACTGACTTTGGACTAAATGTAGTATAAATTTTACAAATTTAACATTTTGAATTGCGACAAAATTCAAGGGGGTTGTATAATTTTTACAAAATTTAATGCAAGGGGGTTGCCTAATACAGGTTTTATAAATTTGCCGTATTCAATAGCAACAAAATGCAAGGGGGTGTCTTTTACTACATACCTATGGTGTAGAATTTCTTGAGCAATCAAGTTACTGAACTGTACAAAGTTCTTTGTATTGCCATTTCAACTGGTTTCCTGCCTGGTCATTCAGCTGTTCTGACAGAGTCCAGGGTTTCCGCCAGAAAAAAAAAAGAGGGTACGGACCAAAAAAAAATTTTTTTTTGAAAAATTTTTATTTGTTGATTTTGGTTTTAAACGATGTTTAGTGCCATTTTAGGCGTATTTTGAAGCATAAAATCACTTTCCATCGTGAAATATGATGTTAAATGGTGAAAAACAATGAATACTGCTGATAAATATGTGAATTTATCAAATTTTTGAGGGTACAGATCCGTACCCTGGAAAAATTTTAGGGTACGGAATTTTACCCATTTTACCCTCTGGCGGAAACCCTGGACTGAGTCATAGTCAAAAAATGGCAACCAGTGGTCGTATATAACGTGGAGAGCTTTAAAGTACTCAATCATTCATCAATACTTCTTTGATATCGTAAGTTTTCTTCAGGAATTTTGCATTTGATACTTAAACCAAAAATGTATTTGCCCAATTTTCTCTTTGTTTACATATGATAAATTTTGGGATAGAAATCTCTCTTGGGGCGTCGAAAACTTCCACACTGTGTAAATATAAAACTGTCGGTGGTCAGGATGGTGCAGTCTGGGCCGACCACCAATGAGGTCACTGGGTCAATCCGTCGTCGTCCTATGTGGTACGGAGGCCAGACTTTCCTCGATATCGTAGGTTTTCTCCGGGATCTTAGGTTTCCTCCTACATTACATAAATATTGCCCAGTATTATTTGATGAATAGCCAACACTGGAAGTTGGCACTTGCACTCATAAGCAATATCGTTTAAAATTCTGCAGAAAGAATCGTGATAGATGTTTAACCGGCTTAAGCTGCATCTAGGGCTCTGACTGACCACTTCACAAGCGAATTTTTTATCTTTTTGATCATGTTATTTGCTATGTTTGCAACATCTCTGTTAAATTGTGCAAAATTCCGTCATTCTCATTGTGAATAAGTCATTTTTAAAACGGGGTACATTTATACTAATTGTAGGCTTAAGGATATGTTTCACCCAAGTGATTATTGCTGTGTGTGTTCATTGTTCAGACTTTATAGAGTCACAATGATGTCGTTTATTTGTTGAGGTGATTATTGAGATGTGTTTTGATCTGTGGGCCATTCAGAATTTTGTCTTCTGTTACGCAGAAACATCCTCCCACAGCAGGGGTTTTTACCTTGTTCCTCTCCATCCACTCACATGCGAGTGTATGAAGAGGAGCAAGACCAAAGCCCTGCTATGGGAAGATGCGAAGAAAAAAGAAACTGTGCATCAATATAGAACAGAAATTTATCGTGTCAAGGCCAAAACTTAGCCTCACGCCAACAGTGGGCATATGGGATTGAACCTTAGACCTTCAGACCACAAGGTGAGACCTGAGCCAGTACACCACGGTGACTCCTCGTGACATTTCTCAGTCAACCGTGACCATTTTTCTCTGTACGGCTATTTGAATACTTAACATGTCCTCATTATTTGTCACTGTAATTGAATAACACCCAGCGCCACCTTTAGGAAAGGGGTATAACTTGGTCAGTTGATAGTTTAGTCACTGGAGCCCAAAATGCAGAGGTGAAGATCCCCTCCAAGAGGGAGAATGTCTAGTCGGTGCTGTAGTCTAAAGATGATTTGAAGTTGTACATGTAGTTGAGGTTGCCGTGCAACACTACTGTCATCCAACATCTTTATCAAGCCAACGACAGTGCCACCTAACATCTTTCTCAGCTATGACTTCGGATCGCATGACAACGACAACAGGTCATGACTTCAGTCTTTGTAAAGTCTTTGGTCTGTGGATATATAATTATTGCCCAAAATAGCAAGTTCCTGTATTCTCATATCTTTATCGTGCATGATAAAATAATGCAGCTCGCAATAATTTCAATGCAATTTTAGCTTGGCCGTTTTCAAGACAACTGAATGGCCTAACATTAGTATATTGTGGAGTTGTTTTGTAAATATTTGTGCCAGTTATTTGCAGAACAGTAAAGCTTCTTGGATGTTAGACTTTCACTCGGCTGATTCTGATAAAGAATCTAGGAAGATTCTGGAATTTTCACATGGTGTGAATCAAAATTTCTCCTATGGGATAAGATGTGGTGATTTGAAAATCCAAATTCTGGCATGGAGGTATAAATACCTCCGTGAATTCTGGGAAAGGAATATTTTCTTCCTCTGTTAGGAGCAGGTGGCTGATGAAGACTTGAATATCGCTGTGGAGGGTACATCTGGATTCAGAGCTCTTTGTTAGTAACTTGCTGTGGATGTATTGTACGGTTTCATTGGGTGCCTGAAAATATGGACTGTACACTTTCTTCACTAAGATTGTACACCAAACTAGATGTTGAAAACTGTCTATCAGGTGTATATGAGCGCAACATGGCCCATCCACAAATCCACAACCTTATCGTAGAATCAGCAATGGACATTCAACCCATTCGCTGAAGGAGCTAACAGAAGAACCAGTGCCTGTATTTATAAAACCTTGCTGGGCTTATTGACTTGCTAAAATGCCCAGTCTGTACGGGCATCACTACTACATGTAGCAACCAACTAAGCTAGCAAGGTTTTATCAATATAGGCCCAGAATTCTAGTTGCTGTCAGCATATCCCATCCTTAGGTGATTGGGGTTTGTTAATGCTCGCTCCCTAGTTGCCGTACACTGTTTTGTGCGATTCGGAACGAGCACTATTAAGCCATTGTGACAGTTGCTTGTCTACAATTTCAAGGCTGGAAAATGAACAAGGTTGACATCCCTTTTTGTAATGGGGTAATTTCCAACTTCACCCTTTTTCACGCACTTCTCATTTTGATGAAATAAATGTGTACACATGTTTGAATTTTAAACATCATGGATCTCACTGGGGGTATGAACCCCTAAGGGTACCTTCTGAGTATTCTTGGCACAGGTTCTTGTGGTTAGGGGACTGTCACTCCTTACACACTTTACTGACAACATATAATACGTTGTCAGTAAAGTGTGTAAGGACCTATGGTCCCCTAACCACAAGAACCTGTGTTATCGGTTGTACAGAATTATATAGTCCAGCATATATTTAGAATCGCATGGCCTTGTGAAGCTTGGTACTAACAGTGTTTAATATCATGTGTACATAGTTTGCATTCAACGGCCTTACTGTAGTGGAAATGTGGCAAATAAGCTGTGATGTGTACATTTTGAATGACACAATAAAGTGCTAGAAATCAAAGATCAATAAAAGTTTATGTGTGTTTGGTATTTTCCCCTAAAACGTCATTTATCTTCCACCAATTGCCAGTCGTCATGGCCAAAAGGATATATCATCCTGGGTAACTCCATAATAGTCCCTTTGGGTGATATTATGCAATACCCAGGTCAGTATTTAAAGTGCCACTGTATACATGAGGTATGCCTCAGCTCAGTGTCTCTCCCTGGCGGCGGAATGTAGAACCAACGTTGGTGTCCTCTCCAACCCAGCACTAATTGTGGGTTCGTTTACTCACTCGGGCAACCCTGGGTGAGACCGACAGCGTTGTTCTTGTGACGTCATGATCTGGCGCCAGTCGGGCCTGCCCCAATATTGATTGAAAAAGAATAAATCCGCAGCACAATTCAAGGCAAGGCGGGGCTGAAGCACAAGCATTACCAGCCCTTGACAAAAGACCAACATGTAATCACCTCCCCGCGGATCCCAGCATACCTTTCGACAAAATGGCGTCGAACTTGCCAAATCACCGTTTTTGCTAAAAATTATGTGTACAAAACGGCCAGTATGCGACTCTAGATGTGCCAGATAAGACACAACCGGCGTATATTATATCAAGCGAGTTATTATAACTCCTCAAAAAGTCAAGTTTATTGCGGTAACTACCCGTTTGAGGCGTGAAGGCAGGCGCACTGGAGTAGCAGACGCACTTTCGGTTTCAAATGTTCGAGTACGGCCCGAGAGCGTACGGCCGCTATAGCCTTTTTTGCATGCGTCTTATAGCCGCTCAAAAATTCACTCCTAGGAGGTCCGATCGATGTCGAGTGAGTAAACGAATACACGCTCGTTGCACCGAACTGATGGCATTTCAGTCGGCCTTTTCTGAGGAACATTTATGGGACGTGTTTAACAAAAAAAAATTAATTAGTGAATATTTCCACAGATGAAGTGCTGAAAAGTTATTTTCCACTACCGTATCTTATTTTATTGCCAATAATGCCAGTGCCGCCAATGCCAAATGCAATGTTTTGAACCGACCCCATAACTGATCCTTCGTTTTTATTTTGCGAAAGATCACTATTTTAATGGCCAATTGAAATCTACCGCTTCTCAGCCACCCGCTGATCACGCAACACATGTATGGCAGTGCCTCATTTTCGCATAAATATACGACGTCTGCCATTGGTCGTTGACTGGTAGACCACAGAGTAGTCTCTACATCTGACCTAACGTGCTGCACGGTGGAACTGGATACCGGTTTAGTTGACTGGTGACTGTACCGAGTGACTGAGTACGCATGGTCTGAGTGTTATGTAATACACTCACGTGAAACAGACTGGCGGGCATGTACAACATGTAGATCTACACCACCAAGACAGCGGGATCTTGTCCATGTGTGGAGTGGATACACATTGCCGTTTTTCCATATAAAGTATTCATCACGACCTTCTTTGAAAACCTTACAAATTTTCAAAAAACAAGTGAAATTGCCAGTCTCGACATGCATGCATTGAATTCGGGGGAAATGGAACTGTGCAGTTATGCTTTTTGCTGTTTTCATCGGACCGATTCGCACATGGTTCGAAAAAGTGCGCGCATTGCCGTACAGCATGTTGAGGCAGGCGTATGCAGAGAGCTACCTTTTCACTGCGCACTGACCGTGATGCGCGGGAATCGCCGGATTCCTTCAAAAATCTTTATACAACTGTATTCGCAAATATGTAATTCTTTTGGAATGACAGTCGGGATATATTTTGTTGCGTTTTTGAAAGAAAATTGGATTTTTTCCAGGCAGAAGAATCTCGTGACCGTTTACCAGCCCATGAGCCGCACCATGTGTGGAGATCGCTGAGGGCCGGGGCTGAGGGGAGGAATTCAAATCGTACAGACGCCGTCTGCTTCGTGGAGCGACGCAACCTGTTTCTTTTTAACGACCTCTGACCTGATGGAAGTGACTCTGGGAACAGAGGGACATCAACATATCGAAGAGGGTTCCCACTCAACGGGGACGCTCACCTAAAAGGTATCCTCTCAAAACAGTGTCCTCAAGGACGCAATAGCGTCCAGAAATGACCGAAAGAGGACGGACCGGAGTTGCAGGTATCTTTGAAGTGGACTTCTAACACCTGCAAATATCTGCATCGACAATTGATCCTAGAACATCATGGGATTCAGAAACGGAGCTTTTAAGGCTTGTGGATTCTAAGATGCCGAAAACGCATGGATTACTCCAGACACGCCAAAACGGTAACGCATGGATTTTGGCTTACTCCAGACATGGCAATAAAACGATAACACATGGATTACTCCAGACATGGCAAAACAAACGCATGGATTACTCCAGACTGACATGTCAGAATGATTACGCATGGATTACTCCGTCAAGGACAATGAACATTGAAAAGATGCAATCCAGTATCCTGACAACAATCTACAAGGTGCAGGCCGCACGAAGACAAGGTAAGTAGTTTTGCATTGTTTGCATGTTTGTCGGGACACATTTTTTTCGCACAAGCCGGAAATTTAAAAAAAAACTCTTTTTGATTGTCTAAAAAGTGGTCACGAACACCACCATCCAAAAATTGGTTTGGGGCAACTTTTCATTTTCATCAGTGCTGAGTGTCCCGACTCCCCCCCCCCGTTCTTTTCCAGCGTTAGGCCTACCACGTGCTTTCCTAAGTGGTTTACATGATTGATTTATTTGATCAATCGATTGATTGATAGAATGATACACAATGATATTGCACATTATTTCTTGATGGATATTGCGAGTGTTGAGCGTTCGTCAGTTCCGGTGTTTCTCCCCACCGCACTGGTTTGAGATTCTGGTTTGAGCGAAGTCCAAATTTGACTTCGTCAAGGTCACAAAAACGTGACTCGTACATTTACGTGGGAAAGATGACACCAGTGTGATTGGACAAAGGCCCATGAGGAATGTGTTGAGGAAGGGATAGGCCAAGGCCAACATGTGGGCTTTTTTCTTGCACCTACTCCCGCATGCACGAATATTTTTTCAAGGCTGAATGACTTCTTTCAGAATTCTTATTGGCGAAATAACCTCCCAAAGATCCGGGCGGGTGGGACAGTCATTCAGTCTTGTACATTTCAAGAATGAAGACGATCTACTTTCATTCTTGGAAACCTGTCGTATTTGTTGATTTCCTTTTCAGGAATTTGTAAAAGGTTTGTAAACCTGGTTTAGAAACCTTTTACAGATTGATTATTGACATGGTACTGGTTGCTTTTTCTATTTTTTTGATGGAAGGAAGGATGTTTCTGATGGATCAATTGTAAACTATCTGATGATTTGTCTTTGGTCAAAAATTGTCCTTCAATGTGTGGGAATAACCTCTTAAGAAGGGCGAAACATTTTCACCACCGAGTTGTGTGATTGAGGTTTTATTTTGGTCCGAAAAGACATCTCCCCGCCCCACCCGGGGGGGGGGCTGAGAAAAAAATTCATGGTGCATTTTTACCCCGAACTCACTGAAGTTACCTGCTTTGCGATAAGACCAGTAAAACGGATTTATAAACCAAGAGCGAAAAATGGCACAACTAGCTCTTTTGACAATAAAAATCGATTTTGAACGTGGGTGTTGGAGGAAACCGGACCATCCTGAACAGACAACTTGTCTCAGATATTTTGCAAAGAGGTAAGTCAACAATCGGTACCATGTGAAAGCAGAATCTGGTTATGAGATGTCATTTGGTGGATGTGACGTCACAGAATTGGATTCCGCTTTCTTGTGTAGATAATATGACAGGTAGGTTCCAATCCAAATCAGGCGCTTCGGAAGAAAGAAGTCAACCAAAGTACGTACCCTTCACTTTTACTTTTACCCGTCTGTGGGTTCTCGATGTTAAGCGAATTGGTCGCCCCGGCCCTCCCTAGGCTAACTGTCTGTAAACATGATTGTTTTATAATCACTTTTTATTGCAGCTTTTCGTGTTTCGCATATTCATGCTGTATAACTAATTCTACTTTCTTCCACATAACTAATTCTCACTCTTTCTCCTATTTTTTTACTGTCGTGAACTTTGAATAGTTTTGGGAGAGGGACAATGAGCACTTCACCTCTTATTGAGGGCTCTTAGCCATGCTGCGGTAGGAAAACAACAATCTGAATCAATCCACCTGAAAAGCTTTAAAAAAATGTTTGACGTTCCGTCATATCGGATTTCATGAGAAACTCATGAAACTTTTTCAAAACCTTTTTTCGAGATTCAGATTGAAGAGCGCATTATTTTGATGTGATGGGTGTGGTCCCTCTCGAGTCTGCTGGCTTCATGCTGTGGGAGGGGCAAGTGGCGGCGACTCGCGGGGATCAACATATTCGTTTTCGGGATACTCCATGACGTGATATTTACTGATCCTTGACTAAAAACAACGGTCTTTAGAGGACGCAACGTCCGCAATAACGCATCCTCCAAGGAGCTAAATCAGTAAAAGTTTGTAACGTTGGTAGCGCTTTCGGAAAGCGTCGGGACTAATTTTCGTTCAGGGACGGATGTGGACGTTTTATTTTTCGCCGAATTTCTCCGCCAATGGTGAGTCGATTGGTATCGTCTTTTGACTTATAATGGAACACATGACATATGACATCATTCTTCATCTTTCTTCTTTGTGTTTTTCAGGTTCTTCCGTGTGCTGCTGATGCTGGAGGTACGCGTCATTTCACCCGGCCAACGTTTTAGCAGTTTTTCGTTCAGTAATAGCAACTCGGTGGTTTAGTAGGCCTATTTAGGCCAGCAAGGGCAGTTGAACCACCCGGGCCGTAGTTTTGTCGGCCTTGTCATGTCACCACAGTTATTTCGCGCCATTTGCGATAGACCTAGACGTCATTTCTTCGATGGACGCAATTTTTCGATTGCTGGAAGAACAAGTGTGAATATATTTCTCTATTTTCCCCCGATTTCTTTGGCGGTACATCATCGTCGCTTTGCTCACGACTATAACATGGATAATACCGGTATTTTATGTTGCAGTTCACGTCAGGATATTGTTGAGTCCAACACATGGCATAATCCTTTTGGGAAACCAACTACAGGTAACTAATTTTATAGTCCATGGTTAGTTGGTTCTTGGAGGAATTATACTGACAGTATAATTGTCAGTATAATTCCTCCAAGGTTGGTTGTTACTTGGAGGAATTCAGGGCCGGATCCAGGGTTTAGAAATACGGGGGGCACAACCCTGAGGGCAAGCCCTCAGTTGGCGCTTACCGCAGGTCCGCGCACATGAAGGGGGGTCCGGGGGGCCTCCCCCGGGAAAATTTGAAAAAATCAAAGCTCTGAGATGCGATTTCCCAGCATCTTAGACATGAAATAATAGACGATTTTCAAAAAATGCAGTAAAAAAATCATTGCCCCTCAAAAAATAGGGGGGGCACATGCCCCATGTGCCCCCCCCCCTGGATCCGGGCCTGGAATTATACCAAGGTTGTTAGTCGGTTTCCAACAGGTGTCCCTTGGCTTCTCATGAGGTTGATGTATTCAGGGACTCCACGAAAATATAGGTAACCCTCATTGAATAACAAGATTATAGAATCAACATCTTCATTCTTTATTTTTATATTATTTTAACAAGATACAATGGTACAGATAAATGCATGAAACCAGTAGACGGACTGGGAACTGGTGTGAATTGGGAACTTGGCCGCACTGCTCAGTTGAATTTAGGGTTATTTGGACAAAGACTGCCGGCTGCCCTTATGCCAGAGCAACCTTCTAACATACAATATCTTTCATGGCATCGGATTGTACAAAAATCACTGTTTTACAACCAAAACAATGTACTTGATACGGGCTTTTCCTCATCCTCCCATAGCAGGGCTTTAGTCTCTGTCCTCTTCATACACTCGCACACTAAGTTAGTGTAAGCAGATGACGAGGAGCAAGGTAAAAACCCCTACTGTGGGAGGTTGGCTTTTCCTCCAAGATAGAGGAAAGCTGGGGATTTTAGGATATGAGATCCCCAGACTGAGACACACTGAATGCTTCTGACTGCCAGGGGAATATCAGCTTGTCAAAGACCTGTTATTGTAACAAATGTCATTTTCCCAGCACCAGACAAGTCTTTAATTGGGTTCACATTGATTAAGGGCCAAATTACCACGGTCAACTCCTGTAGTGGTATGGGAATGTCTTACTGGTTCATTCTTTCGAATTAGCGAACCGCCTGAATGACGTCGGACTTGTCAATTTCATTGTGTTTGTCCGACCCTCCTTTTGTCCTGTCTCACCTTCGACAATATGGTCACTCGTAGTCTGAAGTTTGTCTGACCTTCGCTGATAAAAAAAGAAACCGGGCTGCCCGATTTCCAGCGGTATGCTATTTATTGAAGTGACATGGTGGGACCAGGGTCTGGGGCCTCCTGGCCTATCTTTCATTCATCTTGAAGTGGACGTCACCTCTGTTGTCGTACTTGGTCACGTTGGAACACCTGATGCTGTAGCACCTTCACCACCAGCTAGTGTGTCTTCTATTTCACACCAGTTAGCTGCGATCTTGTCAAATTCATTCCGTTCTGATAGAAAACGCTTCCTAGGAAGAGAAACACTGAATTGAGACTGCTTCATGGCAAATCCAAACCAAAAATTCTTTTTGCCATCAAAGACTCACAAAATCTCACCTTTATATAACGTAGCATTCTAAGTATTTGGTACGCTATCAATGAAGAAGATAAATACAAGTGACTCTGTCAGTCCTGGTGGCTGGTTAAAGCCCCCATTTCCCATGCCGGAAAAATTGATTTTGAGTGCTTTCAGAGTGAGGGCCACCTCTTTATATTGCATTTGTAGTACGTACCGGTAGTTGTTAGGTGAAAATGAATTGCACAAAAGAGCATTGCCATTAGAACAATTTAACTGATCATGTCCAATGTGAAATTTTTCAGCAACAAGTAAAGGGGCTGGAGGAAGAACGCTCCCATGTCCAAAGTGTGCATATCTCAGAAAGTATGGGTCTGATTTAAATAAAATTCGCAGTGGTGATACTTGAATCTGAAAGATTAACAATCACCATGAAGAGAAGTAGTAATGTTATGTAACAGTGGCTAAGACAATGCATTTTGATACTTGACAATAAATCCTATTGTATACTGTTGAAACTCCTGAAAATGGTCATAACAGCAGGCCTAGACCAATGGTAACTGATTAGGCCTATTCTATCAAGAATAATGCCCACCACATTCACGAATGAAATGGTCCATGGACCATGTGCTCACCGGGTTGGACATAATAGTCTAATGACAGAGGGAGGTACATATCAGTAATATGAGCAATCTGAAGTGGAAATGTGGCAAATAAGCTGTGATGTGTACATTTTGAATGACACAATAAAGTGCTAGAAATCAAAGATCAATAAAAGTTTATGTGTGTTCGGTATTTTCCCCTAAAACGTCATTTATCTTCCACCAATTGCCAGTCGTCATGGCCAAAAGGATATATCATCCTGGGTAACTCCATAATAGTCCCTTTGGGTGATATTATGCAATACCCAGGTCAGTATTTAAAGTGCCACTGTATACATGAGGTATGCCTCAGCTAAGTGTCTCTCCCTGGCGGCGGAATGTAGAACCAACGTTGGTGTCCTCTCCAAACCAGTACAAATTGTGGGTTCGTTTACTCACTCGGGCAACCCTGGGTGAGACCCACAGCGTTGTTCTTGTGACGTCATGATCTGGCGCCAGTCGGGCCTGCCCCAATATTTGATTGAAGTTTGTTAAAGAAAAAGAATAAATCCGCAGCACAGTTCAAGGCAAGGCGGGGCTGAAGCACAAGCATTACCAGCCCTTGACAAAAGACCAACATGTAATCGCCTCCCCGCGGATCCCAGCATACCTTTCGACAAAATGGCGTCGAACCTGCCAAATCCACCGTTTTTGCTAACAATTAGTGTACAAAATGGCTAATATGCGACTACAGATGTGCCATATAAGACACAATCGGCGTATATTATATCAAGCGAGTTATTATAACTCCTCAAAAACTCAGTTTATTGCGGTAACTACGCGTAGGTGAGGCGTGAAGGCATGCGAGGCAGGCGCACTGGAGTAGCAGACGCACTTTCGGTTTCAAATGTTCGAGTACGGCGCTTTATATCCTATTTAGCATGGTGCGTCTCATAGCCGCTCAAAATTCCAGTAGTTTCAGTCGGCCTTTTCTGAGGAACATTTATGGGACGTGTTCCCGGGGACAAAAAAAAATCAATCAGTGAATATTTCCACAGATGAAGTGCTGAAAAGTTATTTTCCACTACCGTATCTTATTTTATTGCCAATAATGCCAGTGCCGCCAATGCCAAATGCAATGTTTTAAACCGACCCCATAATTGATCCTTCGTTTTTATTTTGCGAAAGATCACTATTTTAATGGCCAATTGAAATCTACCGCTTCTCAGCCACCCACTGATCACGCAACACATGTATGGCAGTGCCTCATTTTCGCATAAATATACGACGTCTGCCATTGGTCGTTGACTGAGTGACTGTACCGAGTGACTGAGTGCGCATGGTCTGAGTGTTATGTAATACACTCACGTGAAACAGGCTGGCGGGCATGTACAACATAGATCTACACCACCAAGATAGCGCGCGGGATCTTGTCCATGTGTGGAGTGGATACACACTGCCCTTTTCCCGTAAGTATTCGTCACCTTCCTTTGAAAACCTTACAAATTTTCAAAAAACAAAGTGAATTTGTCAGTCTCGACATGCATGCATTGTTGAATTCGGGGGAAATGGAACTGTTGCAGTTATGCTTTTTGCTGTTTTGATGAGTCGGACCGATTCGCACACGGTTCGAAAAAGTGCGCGCATGCCGTACAGCATGTTGAGGCAGGCGTGTGGTATGCAGAGAGCTACCTTTTCACTGCGCACTTAGTACCGTGATGCGCGGGAATCGCCGGATTCCTTCAAAAATCTTTATATTCGCAAATATGTAATTCTTTTGGAATGACAGTCGGGATATATTGCGTTTTTGAAAGAAAATTGGATTTTTTCCAGGCAGAAGAATCTCGTGACCGTCTACCAGCCCATGAGCCGCACCATGTGTGGAGATCGCTGAGGGCCGGGGCTGAGGGGAGGGATTCAAATCGTACAGACGCCGTCTGCTTCGTGGAGCGACGCAACCTGTTTCTTTTTAACGACCTCTGACCTGATGGAAGTGACTCTGGGAACAGAGGGACATCAACATATCGAAGAGGGTTCCCCACTCAACGGGGACGCTCACCTAAAAGGTATCCTCTCAAAACAGTGTCCTCAAGGACGCAATAGCGTCCAGAAATGACCGAAAGAGGACGGACCGGAGTTGCAGGTATCTTTGAAGTGGACTTCTAACACCTGCAAATATCTGCATCGACAATTGATCCTAGAACATCATGGGATTCAGAAACGGAGCTTTTAAGGCTTGTGGAT
>NMRB01000167.1:62568-91034 GCA_002633025.1 Notospermus geniculatus
TTGATTGATTTGATCGATCGATTGATTGATAGAATGATACATAATGATTTGCAAATTATTTCTTGATGGATATTGCGAGTGTTGAGCGTTCGTCAGTTCCGGTGTTTCTCACTGGTTTGAGATTCTGGTTTGAGCGAAGTCCAAATTTGACTTCATCAAGGTCACAGAAACGTGACTCGTACGTGGGAAAGATGACACCAGTGAGTGTGATTGGACAAAGGCCCATGAGGAATGTGTTGAGGAAGGGATAGGCCAAGGCCAATATGTGGGCTTTTTTCTTGCACCTACTCCCGCATGCACGAATATTTTTGCAAGGCTGAATGACTTCTTTCAGAATTCTCACTGGCGAAACCTCCCATATATCCGGGTGGGTGGGACAGTCATTCACTCTTGTACATTTCAAGAATGAAGACGATCTACTTTCATTCTTGGAAACCTGTCGTATCATTTGTTGATTTCCTTTTCAGGAATTTGTAAAAGGTTTGTAAACATGGTTTAGAAACCTTCTGCAGATTGGTTGACATGGTACTGGTTGCTTTTCATTTTTTTGATGGAAGGAAGGAAGGATGTTTCTCATGGATCAATTGTAAAATATCTGATGAATTGTCCTGGTCAAAAATTGTCCTTTGTTGTGTGGGAATTAACCTCTTTAGAAGGGCGAAAGATTTTCAGCACCGAGTTGTGAGATAAGGTATTATTTTGGTCCGAAAAGACATCTAGCCGCCCCTCCTCTGCCTGGGGGCCTCCGAAAAATTCATTTTTTCCCCGAACTCACTGAAGTTACCCGCCTTAGGGTATGACCAGAAATGAATTGAATCAAGAGCGAAAATTATAATAATTTTACAACTAGCTCTTTTGACAACATAAATCGATTTTTGAAAGTGAATGCTGGAGGAAACCGGACCCTCTTAAGTAGACAAGTTTTTTCAGATATTTTGCAATTTAGGTAAGTCAACAATCGGTACCATGTGAAAGCAGAATCTAGTTATGAGATGTCATTTGGTGGATGTGACGTCACAGAATTGGATGCTGCTTTCTTGTGTAGATAATATGACAGGTAGGTTCCAATCCAAATCAGGCGCTTCGGAAGAAAGAAGTCAACCAAAGCACGTACCCTCTACTTTTACTTTAACCCGTCTGTGGGTTCTCGATGTTAAGCGAATTGGTCGCACCGGCCGATCCAAACTGTCTGTAAATATGATTGTTTTTATCACTTTTATTGCAGCTTTTCGTGTTTCGCATAATCTTGCTGTAACTAATTCTACTTTCTTCCACATAACTAATTCTCACTCTTTCTCCTATTTTTTTACTGTTGTGAACTTTGAATTGTTTTGGGAGGGGGACAATGATCACTTCACCTCTTATTGAGGGCTCTTAGCCATGCTGCGGTAGGAAAACAACAATCTGAATCAATCCACCGGAAAAGCTTTAAAAAAAAGTTTGACGTTTTCCGTCAAATCTGATTTCATGAGAACCTCATGATATTTTTTCCTTCAAAACCTTTTTTCGAGATTCAGATTGAAGAGCGCATCATTGGATTTTGATGTGATGGGTGTGGTCCCTCTCGAGTCTGCTGACTTCATGCTATGGGAGGGGCAAGTGGCGGCGACTCGCGGGGATCATCACCGTATACGTTCTCAGGATACTCTGACGTGATGTTTGCTGATCCTTGACTAAAATCAACGATCTTTAGAGGACGCAACGTCCGCAATAACGCACCCTCCAAGCTAAATCAGTAAAAGTTTGTAACGTTGGTAGCGCTTTCGGAAAGCGTCGGGACTAATTTTCGTTAAGGGATGGATGTGGACGTTTTATTTTTCGCCGAATTTCACCGCCAAAGGTGAGTCGATTGGTATCGTCTTCTGACTTATAATATAAAAATGAAGGATTTCGAAAACACCTTTTTCATGATCAACTGAGCATTATTGAGACTAGCTTTCGACCCCTACTAGGTCTTCATCAGGTCTCAGACCTGATGAAGACCTAGTTAAGTAGGGGTCGAAAGCTAGTCTCAATAATACTCAGTTGATCATGAAAAAGGTGTTTTCGAAATCCTTCATTTTTATATCATAGCTGATCAACACGGCACCCATCAATACGTTGACTTATAATGGAACACATGACATATGACATCATTCTTCATCTTTGTTCTTTGTGTTTTTCAGGTTCTTCCGTGTGCTGCTGATGCTGGAGGTACGCGTCATTTCACCAACGTTTTAGCACTTTTTCGTTCAGTAATAGCAACTCGGTGGTTTAGTAGGCCTATTTAGGCCAGCAAGGGCAGTTGAACCACCCGGGCCGTAGTTTTGTCGGCCTTGTCATGTCACTATGCCCAGTTAAGTTATTTCGCGCCATTTGCGATAGACCTAGACGTCATTTCTTCGATGGACGCAATTTTTCGATTGCTGGAAGAACAAGTGTGAGTATATTTCTCTATTTTCCCCCTATTTCTTTGGTGGTACATCATCGTCGCTTTGCTCACGACTATAACATGTATAATACCGGTATTTTATGTTGCAGTTCACGTCAGAATATTGTTGAGTCCAACACATGGCATAATCCTTTTGGGAAACCAATTACAGGTAACTAATTTTATAGTCCATGGTTAGTTGGTTGTTAGTATGTTTCCAACAGGTGTCCCCTGGCTTCTCATGAGGTTGATGTATTCAGGGACTCCACGAAAATATAGGTAACCCTCATTGAATAACAAGATTATAGAATCAACATCTTCATTCTTTATTTTTATATTATTTCAACAAGATACAATGGATGTACAGATAAATGCATGAAACCAGTAGACGGACTGGGAATTGGGAACTTGGCTGCACTGCTCAGTTGAATTTAGGGATATCTGGACAAAGATTGCCGGCTGCCCTCATGCCAGAGCAACCTTCTAACATACAATATCTTTCATGGCATCGGATTGTACAAAAATCACTGTTTTACAACCAAAACAATGTACTTGATACAGGCTTTTCCTCATCCTCCCATAGCAGGGCTTTGGTCTCGCTCCTCTTCATACACCTGCACACTAAGTTAGTGTAAGCAGATGACGAGGAGCAAGGTAAAAACCCCTGCTGTGGGAGGATGGCTTTTCCTCCAAGATAGAGGAAAGCTGGGGATTTTAGGATATGAGATCCCCAGACTGAGACACACTGATGCTTCTGACTGCCAGGGGAATATTACCTTAAGACCTGTTATTGTAATAAATGCCATTTTCCCAGCACCAGACAAGTCTTTAATCGGGTTCACGTTGATCAAAGAGCCAAGTTACCACGGTCAACTCCTGTAGCGATACGGGAATGTCTGATGGGTTCATTCTTTCAAATTAGCGAACCGGCCGAATGACATCGGACTTGTCAATTTCATTGTGGTTGTCTGACCCTCCTTTTGCCCTGTCTCATTTTCGACAATGTGGTCACACAGTAAAGTCCAGTTGATATCTATGTTTGTCCGACCTTTGCTGGTAAAAATAGAAACCGGGCGGTATGCTATTCATTGAAGTGACAGGCATGCGAGTGCCTGATCATCAGACATGGATCGGTGGTGCAACCAGGGTGGGCCTATCTTTCATTCATCTTGAAGTGGACGTCACCTCTGTTGTCGTACTTGGTCACGTTGGAACACCTGATGCTGTAGCACCTTCACCACCAGCTAGTGTGTCTTCTATTTCACACCAGTTAGCTGCGATCTTGTCAATTTCATTCCGTTCTGACAGAAATCGCTTCCTAGGAAAGAGAAACACTGAACTGAGATTGCTTCGTGGCAAATCCAAACCAAACATTCTTTTTGCCATCAAAGACTCACACAATCTCACCTTGTATGTCATTCTGAGTATTTCAGTACAGACAACTGGTACACTATCAATGACGAAGATAAACACGAGTGACTGTCAGTCCTGGTGGCTAGTTAAAGCCCCAATCCCCCATGCCAGAAAAATTGATTTTGAGTGCTTTCAGAGTGAAGACCACCTCTTTATATTGCATCTGTAGTAGTTGTTAGGTGAAAATGAATTGCACAAAAGAGCGCTCATTGCCATTAAAACGATTTAACTCATGTATTAACTGGGGCCAGACTTTTTTTATTTTTCGGATTACGGATCCGCCGACGTTTGTTTTTGCCAAAACAGAAAAAAAAATAAAATTCAGATATTCAGCTATTTTTATTTTTATTTTCCCTCCGAACTTGAGCTTCACCACGGTTACTGGGCCGGAAAAAATAAAACCATAAAATTTACCTAGCGTACGTTGTTTCAAAGGCCTCTCTCCTGCCTCCCGGCGCAACTGGCCATGTGTGATGGCATGGGATTGTAAAAAAAAACGTTTTCAGTGGCTTTGAACAGACCTGTCTGAGTCCTCATCTGGCAAATTTTATTTTTATTCATCCTCCGACATAGTCTGCAAGGAATTGAAACCTATTCCCCGACAAAAAAAATAAAAATTGTTCTTCCTGCAATTTTTATTTTTATTTTTATTCCATCCTCCGACATTTCCTGAACAAGAAAAAAATCCGTAATCCTAAAAATAAAAAAAGTCTGGCCTGATCATGTCCAATGTGAAATTTTTCAGCAACCAGTACATTTTCTTTACCCGGTACTTACCATGTTTGTGGGAACATATCAGTCACTTCACTGACACTCAACTCCCCCGCCTCCAGTTCATGTATGCACCATCTCATGTACTTCTCAGCAACGGCCTGCAGACGAGAAAACATGCTCTAAAAAGTTCCCCACACAGCCCTGCCCTCAAATAGTGTACCATAAGAGGGTGCAAGTCCATTCAAGATCGGGGGTGCATATTCACGGATGATGTTAGGATTTCTTACCTTCCACGCCCGAACTGCGTCTGCATCCAAACCAAGCCACGTCTGGATATCATCAATCCTGTCATCAACCTACAAAACCAAATGTTGGATGCCGTGTTTGGTCACTACACGAGCGTCATCTGGAAATTGTGTCAAGTAGGCCTAGTTCTGAGCTCATTCTGTAAGTCAAGTATGCATGTACAGAAGAGACAACAGTGTCTTATGGTTAAGGACTTGAGTGATGAACTTGAGTACACAAAGAACTCACTCAGACTGTTTCTGCAGACGGTTGTTAGATGCAGACAGTTCAAGAGAAACACTCACCTTGTGCAGAATTTTAGAAACTGAAAATGTGCTTGATGACTTGACCCACTGAGAGGCAGCAACTTTAGCCTTTTCCCTGATGGCTCGGCAGAGGATGTACCTGCGACAGGAATGATTGAATATTAAACTGTAATACCAGGTGCAAAACAATGAGAGCCAACTCACACGAGGAAAATGTAAATGGAGTACCGCCTTAACCAGCAAAAGAATGGCATTCATATGGATGACAGCAAGGTCGATGGCCAGCTTTGGCCATTATCAAGGTCTAGACACACATGAACATTTTCTTACCAGATTGTCTTCTTTTTGAGTAGACCCATGACATTGTGATCAGAATCCAGGAAGAACAGGACTTCGCCTTCATATCCATACCCCTGGCGAATCTGGAAGAATGAACGGTACACAGTTGCAGTGAGNCATGTACTTCTCAGCAAGGGCCTGCAGACAAGAAAACATGCTCTAAAAAGAGTTCCCCACACAGCCCTGCCTTCAAATAGTGTACCATTAGAGGGTGCCAGTCCATTCAAGATCGGGGGTGCATATTCAAGGATGATGTTAGGATTTCTTACCTTCCATGCCCGAACTGCGTCTGCATCCAAACCAAGCCATGTCTGGATATCATCAATCCTGCCATCAACCTGCAACAACCGAATGTTCGGTTTTTCAAGCGCTATCTTGAAATCGTGTCGAGTAGTTCTGAATTCATTTGGCAACTCAAGTATGCACCTACAGTGATGACAGCAGCGTCTGCTGGTTAAGGACTCGAGTACTTCTAGTGACTCTATAGTACGCAAAGAACTCGCCCCGACTGTCTCTGCAGACGGTTGTTAGACATGTTAGATGCAGACAGTTCAAGAGAAACACTCACCTTGTGCAGAATTTTAGAAACTGAAAATGTGCTTGATGACTTGACCCACTGAGAGGCAGCAACTTTAGCCTTTTCCCTGATGGCTCGGCAGAGGATGTACCTGCGACAGGAATGATTGAATATTAAACTGTAATACCAGGTGCAAAACAATGAGAGACAACTCGCAGGAGAAAAATATAAATGGAGTACCGCCTTAACCAGCAAAAGAATGGCACATATACGGATGACAGCAAGGTCGATGGCCAGCTTTGGCCATTATCAAGGTCTAGACACACATGAACATTTTCTTACCAGATTGTCTTCTTTTTGAGTAGACCCATGACATTGTGATCAGAATCCAGGAAGAACAGCACTTCGCCTTCATATCCATACCCCTGGCGAATCTGGAAGAATGAACGGTACACAGTTGCAGTGAGTCTCCAATCCACTTAGGAGCACAAGAACGGTGATCGTTAAAAATATCTGAGTTCTGGTGTATGAAATTTAAATATCTGGTGTATGAAATTGAGAATAGTTCAGGCAGATCTAACTCACTTGTTTCATTCTGTCATCCACCTTGGATATTGGGAGAGACTCATAACTGACAGTACTGAGTCCAAGTGCCCTGGCAATCTGAATTAAAGTGGATATTCAGGTGTTTAGGCATGGAGAAAACTTGCGGTGCCATGAAGAAGGAATCTGAGTGGTGATAGGCATGGAATTTTCCACCGTGACTGTCAACAGTTTAATAGTGAGTGACCAAGTCATCATCAGTGACTGGAGTATGTGCCAAGCTTCCTTTTCTCCTCGGTTGCATTTTCATTTGCCTCCAGTTTCAAAGCATGGCAGTGTTCAAGGAAATAGGGTTTCGAGATTTACAAGGTAAGACCGACAGCCTCGCAACGGACATCTTACTTCAATGGCTACATGTGGTGGCATACAGCAAAGCTGGGCGGTGGAGGATGGTTCAAGATTGGTGCTAGTCCACGTGATGAACTGCAGCTCAGGCCTGGAATGACGAGATCACGAATTAGATATGAGATCACTGACAATCACCATGTGACTCTTCATTTTGATACTAGCGAAAAATCTCCACAAAACATGTATTAGACACTGATGCATACATACCTTTGAAGATAAGAGAGATCCACAACATGTTGGCTATTCGGAGACAAAATCTCAAAGACGGCAGTGAACCTGGTTATGCAGAGAAAATCAAGGAGTCTGAAAGAAAACGGTCATCAATCAGTACCTACATGCCTACTTGGGAGTATACTGCCATGACGAACTAATATCAGCTGCCCCAAATATTATGACGAGTACACTACTGTACACTACAGCTCCCTAATCCAAGTGCACCAACGTACCTCTTCCTCTTTTCGGCAGTCATACTATCTAAAGCCTCCATGACAGTCCCAGCGACAACATTGGCTACTCGATACCGTGGTTCCGTGTAGAGTTCGATATCATCTGGAAATGGATAATTTTTCAGAGAAATTTTCCGCTAATAAGAGAGCCACTGTCCCTACAGCATGAAGATTGGAACACCCATGGATCGCAGGCAGAACACCAGAGGAGACAGGCATTGTTTCCACTGCACCACTTGGGACTGGATTTCAAATATCACAACACTGACAGAAGTTACCACAACATGGATGTCATCACTTCAGGGTTGATGCACACCTTTTTTTCTGAGTAGCAGGTGGACATTTTTGGAACCAGCACATATCACATGCTGACCATCGAGGAAAATACAACTCAGATGTGCAGCTTCACCGTTGGCTTTTCTCGTCGCTATCACAGTCGTGGCATCATCTAAAGGCTGGAAATAATAAACAAACTGACTGGGTTACTGCTGCACAGTATCGCTATTGAGAAATCATCTAGTTAGTAAACTGTAACCAGAAATCACGGTTCAAAGTTCATAACCATTTGGTCTAAAATGCGACCTGGATTTTGCTCTGGTGCGACCCAAATATTTGATGCCCTAATGCATTTTGTATTGTGTGCGACTCTTGATTTTTTGGCAGTTCAACCAAAATCTGCTTTTTCATAATATGAACTTTGATCCCTGGAAATTCAGGCGAACTTGTGTTGGTGCCGTACCGTACAGCAGAAGTAGTAACTTGTACCGAAAAAAGCGTTGTCAATATGAAAACTAAACTTGTAAAAGCCAGGCAGCCCTGATATAACACATAATCGTCACCTTTGAGAAATATCTCTTCCATGTGAAGTTATCCCCTTGGTTTTTGTCATCATCATCGCCAAGACCACCGGTAAACTTTTTCAGGGCATACACAATACAAGAAGTGCCAGCACATGGTCCATCCAGCATCTCAAGGAAGCAGTTACCACGGGCAACCTGTAAAATATCAGTACAAAGTATATATTGAACAAACTGGGTTCTCCACAGACTATTTTAACAGAGTGGGCCACCCTATTAAAAAATGGGTCACACCATGCACACTGAGTCATTTCAACCATTAGCCATGTCAGCCAAAGGGTCTTAGATTTTGGGGCCACAATCATTACTGCATGGCGATAATAATATTGTATTGGTCAATTGGATGTTAGAAACTGGTAGGCCTCTGTAGGCTCTACTTTTCAGGTACCTTTTCCCGTATGTCGGCATTTTCATCATATATCGTGTCGTCAGGGCCATGTCTGCTGAACACTCGCAAGTCATGAAGCTGCCCTTTCTGGTCATGCGGCAATACACCCGAGGGCACGTCAGCTGTAATTATCTTCAGATGCTGTCTTCCTCTGGCCCACTTAAGAAATCTGGAATTAAATGAAAACTTTAACACCTAACAATAACAATGCCAAACTTAGGGGGCCCATATTCCACATGCATGATGTTCAGCTGGGCTCCGACTCGTGCCGGTTTGTTTCTGATGCACCAATAGAGCTAGGCCTATGACATGTAATTGTTGTCAGTATAATTGCATTTATCAGTAAAACCTTTTGGGGGAGGGAGGGGATTTGGTACATTTTACTTCACTTGCTGAACCCTGCTTAGCACCAGGTCCCTGTAGGAGAGGGTTTTAAATGACCCGCTAGGATCCACTCTTCGTGACGTCACCATTACATTAATTAGCATAGGTATATTATAGCAACGATTTTGACCATATTTGGAATGAGATGACATCCCCGACTCCAAACCTACTCAAAAGCTTGTTTTTCGCGATCTAATTGATCATCAACAGAGTCAGTGACGTCACAAATACTTTCTAGTGTTGTTTTTAGCAGTTCGATTTCAGTGAATTTGCTGCATTTGTCCAAAATCACAGAAATAATTTCACGCCGTGAAGCGCTGTCGAATTTTGCCATGATCACGTGACTTTCTTCAATTTTGGAGGTAAGATTATTCCCCCAACGACCTTGACCCCAAATGTAAACTTTCTTCTTTCTCGAAAAAAGACATTATTTCGCCAATTTTTAGGTGCAGTTCAGGTTGTGAACTTAGACAAAAGGAAACATGAATATATTACCGAAGAAAAGGTGTGTTAGAATAAAACATTTGACGTTGAAAAGCCAAAAAATCATGACTTGCAAACAAACATGCTGCTGATCTGAATCTGATGCACTGCCACTGCACTGCAATGCAGTGTAGTGTGCATGCAGTGCACAGTACACATGCAGCATGTGCAGTAGGCCTATGACATGTCAGTATTGGTTATGATGGTCACACACACGCCCATGCGGATGATCTGATGCTGCTGCATGCATGCATGCACTGCAGCCCAGAGATCATGATTGATTTGATGCTTGGTTGGAAAAGGTTGGGAACTTCTTCTCGTGTTCTCACTCATATGGTTCTGTGCCACAACAACTAACTGTGCACACCGGCGACGGTACGCGGAAAAAATCCCCCCGGAAAAAATCCCCCTGGAAAAAATCCACCCAGAAAAAATCCCCCTGGAAAAAATCCCCCCGGAAAAAATCCACTTTTTGGTAAAGTAGGAAAAAATCCCCCCGGAAAAAATCCCCCTTTTGGTCAAGTAGGAAAAAATCCCCCCTTTTGGTAAACTAGTTTGGAAAAAATGTACTTCACTGGTAGGATTTTTCAGATTACGAAAGCCCAGCAGTCTCATTATGAAGTCAGGTTCACAGATTTGTGCACCTGATCACATTGTTCTTGATTTTTTTAAAATTTAATTGTGACCAAGTTTGGCAAAACCCACCCAAAGTCGCTGAACACCACAAGGTTATGGGTTACATAGTAGCACGGACCTGTATACAGGCTCGTGATAGTAGGGAGTCAGTGTTATCACAATAAAAAGACGACGGCCTGNTTGTCTGTGCCTGTTGAAGCAAATCCAATATTGTGATACTCTTTCACTAAACTGAATAGCTCGCTGGGTGGTTATTTATTCACTAAATATGGATTTCTTTGACAGGAAACTAAGTGAAGAGGAGGATAAGAAGAAAAAATCTGCATTAGATCCAATGAGGATGATGTCAAAATATGTGGATATTACACAAAAAGTTGATGATAGGAAGCATGGAAGAGATAGAGATAAAGATAAGGTATGGAATGGGATGGAGGAATATAGAGACTACAATTGTTCACCCTTGTGCAAATGGGGATCCTGACTATGACAGGGGGCAGTGCACAGTAATCAGGTCCTATACAATGGATGCCTTTTGTGTTGGAAATTGATCAGGACCTGAATGTTCCGTTTAACCACCAGTGACACCTATTGAAGTAGTGAGTTAGGTTCCTCATTAATTGCATAGGAGTTCGATTTACATGTAGTGTAGCTTTTCTCTCATGTTTCAGGATACAAAGAAACACAAACATAAACACAAAGAAAAAGAGGGTGAAAAGGCGAAGGAGTCTGGCAAGAAGAGTATAGAACAACTGCGGGCGGAACGACTACACCGAGAGAGAATAGAAAGAGAGAAAACAGAAAAACTATTAGCGAAATTGAGGGGAGATGCCCCTAAGGAAAAGGAAACCATTCCTGATGAACGGACTATGAAATATAATTCTCAGTTTAATCCAGAATTTGTTCGGAAGCCGAGGAAACCTAGAGACATGAGTGAGTTCTATAAATAATGTGACAGTGCCGACTTTTGTACCTTAAAATGGGAAGTGCATTTCATTCTCCATGTACCGGGTCGTTACATGTACCGGCACTTGAAAGAAGATATCCATATATACATGTATTGTCAGGAACTGTAATTTGCCAGTGTCTGCTCTGACAGTATATACGATGGTGTCTTAATGCCAGTAAATATTATTCAAATTCAAAATAATTTCTTTTGTTTGTTTAGAAACGACATGTGGTCTTTTTGATGCCACAAAAGTGCTGTTGATTGAAGTTCCAATGTCCTGATAATCTGAAGCGCACCAAAGGTTGGCAGTCAAAATAGGGTATTCTGGTACCCTGCTGTAAGGTTTGAAGTTCCTCCATCTATCTGGTGACAAAAACTGGGATGTAACTCTTCCTCTTCAATAGAAACATGAACCCCAGCAATAAGTGATTATATGGAAAACGTGATTTTATTACATGTACAAATTACAGACAAAACTCCTATGAGATGAAGACGGGAATGACAAAAATATAAGTATATGCCAATGGCATAAACAGCACATTGTACGCAACCTACTCGTACTTGTACCTGGCTAGAGAACAAAGTGTTAGTGTTAATCAACACAGCCCTCACTGAATAAGGTTCTTGAACACTGGTTTGAAACAGAGGGTTAACACTATCGTTTAAGATGTGATGAGAAAGTAAACTGTGGCTTGCAGGTACAAGAACCCAGGGCTCTCACTGGAGTTTTCAGTAGAAGGGTCAGAGACTTCTGTGTATTTTTTTTCTGGGTCAGCCCTCAGTAAGTCAGGGGTCAACCATGGTCAGTTCACAACATTGGGTGAATCTTCGCGTGTTGCACTGACTCCTGCTGGTTTTTACTGTGCTTCAGACTACACACTTTGTGCGTATTTGACCCGAGACCTCGGGTCATTGAGAGCCCTGAGAACCCATTGAATTCAACATGATTCTGACACGTTTATTGCTCGTCTATTCTCAAGTCTAGTCCATACTTTACAAGATATGAAATGAAGTCCTTCACAAGTTTACACAGTCTCTGTTTCTAAATCAGGCTTGCTTGCTGTTTCATACACAATAACTAATGTATAATCCCACATTGAACTCCAGCCATATTGAAACGCAGTCTGTGGTATTTTCACATGAACACAGTTTATCTTATGCCAAGTTCTCGATAACAGCAGTGTCTATCTTCGGCCACCACGATCTCCCCGACCTCGTCCTCGGCCACCACCTCTACCTCGTCCCCGACCACCACGTCCCCTTCCTCGGCCACCAGGACCACCTGGAAAGAGGAAACAGCAACGTTTAGAAATAATACATGACTGATCATCAGGCAAGCAAACTGGCCAAAAGGAACACTACAAAATAAAAGACTCAGACACTCGCCAATATTGACAATAAGAAAATTGGAAACAGGGTGGTGCTTCCCTTTAAATGGCCCTGGCCAAAAGAACACTGTAATCCATGAATATTGAGCCATGTAAAAAATTGTATACCTCTTCCTCCACGGCCACCACCCATCTCGCGTTTCTTTGCTCTCGCCTTGGGTGTGTCATCAATTAATAACGTGTCAAGAGGCAAACTTTCTGGGAGGATGAAGTATCGGATATTGTTTCCTCTGATGCTGAGGGAGTCTAGCTGCACGGGATCACGATTCTTTTGTGTCATTTTGATGTTTTTGAGATGTGTGTTCATACTGACATCAACACCTGAAAAGAGAACACGGTGAAATTCAAATGATGAAACAGAACATGTGGACATTCACACATGCCAATTCTTTGACAACATCCT
The DNA here is from genome assembly GCA_002633025.1 of Notospermus geniculatus. Taxonomy (NCBI): domain Eukaryota; kingdom Metazoa; phylum Nemertea; class Pilidiophora; order Heteronemertea; family Lineidae; genus Notospermus; species Notospermus geniculatus. Next base: position 75,395 of record NMRB01000167.1, read on the forward strand.
GTATAGCATGGCTTAACTGGCCAACACGGAAACTTGCCGACTACTGGACAGTCCAAGTTCTGACAGGACTGGCCTAACTCACCTGTGATAGTTCCATGGACTTGCGTGCCGTTTTTTAACTCTATTGTGACCGTTTCATGGCTGAGCTTCATTAAAAACCTGCAGAAAGAAACGAGTAATACAGTTAAGAACATGGATTTGAACATACATACAGTTGAACGGAACGAGTTTAGAATCCCCGATCAGTGCCCAAAAAAGGTCATCGATTGACGGAATAGGCCTAAGCCGCATCTCATTGTACAACAGGTCTATATATAGTATAGGCCTAGGATTTCCATTGTGTGTCATGGAGTAACGTCACTTCCGATCGGGGATTCTAAACTTTAGCCGATGGATGACCTGGAGGCTGGATCTGGATGATGACGATGATGAGCTGCTGCTGCTGGCTGGACCCTCCCCCCCCCCTCCCCGACAGCCGGCACACGCACGGGCACGCATGCGCAGCGGCGGCGCGGTAGGAAGGCCTACCGGCCTCCAAGGTCAACTGAATCATTAATCATGGACATAGGAAGGGCAGGGCATTACAGGCCCCAGAGATAGATACGTACCCAACCAACCATGTAGGCCTACACATGTACCAGTACCACCAACCATGCCAACCGGCCTGCAACTGTGTCATACATGTCTGCGTGTTTGACACTGCAAATGTACACGCTAATGCACAGTAACAACCAAAACAATCAGTGGCGAACCTTTGTTGCTATTTGCTCCATTCTGAGTTTTCGGAGATGAAATCTCAAAAACTAAACGGCGTAAAGTGTTAATCAATAATCCCACTTTCCTTTCCATATATTTTTTCGTTTATACATACCGAACTAACTTCATGATGGCAGTGATTGTAAACCGATTTCGTCAAAATATACGCCGGTTTTCAATGGCGGCACACGCTCGCTCTACGTTCGTTGTTGTCGTTGCGTCAGATTACCATTCCGCATCAAACTTGTCTTCGCGGCAGCGAATATGTTTGCAAGACGTCGTCGACGGACGTTGGCGGGTTTCGGCTTTTTTAAAAATGAAGGCATCTTGTTGTTGATCAAGTCTTCGCGGGTCTTTCTATGCATTGTCTGTTCCACATTCCACATTGGAGCGTTCTGACGGTTTGAGGGGCCCGGGGCATTTCAGTTTAGGACGTGCGGGCCTCTGGGGGGGGGGGGGCATGAACATCCAACTTGTTGTTCATAACCCAACACGACCTTCACCAAAACAAACGCGACTGAAGACGACTAGTTATATACATTTTGTTAATTTTTCTTTAATTGCGCTGCCGTTGCCATACGTGAATACAAAGCCATTACAGTTTTATAATGCCCAGTTTTGGCGAGAAGGTCCAGCGTCGAATATGTTGTCAGGTACAAAAATAATGCGAGAGTACAATATACAGCAGTGCTGGATGTCCAATGAAAAGTTCAAAATCAGAGGATCTAGTATCCTAGTGGTTGTCACATCCACTTTAGCACTAGCAGGTCCTATGGGTTCGAATTCAGTCTGTGCCAACAGTAGGCCTGCATCAATCTGGGGCAAATCTTTCCAGGCCGCTCTTCACGTCCCGTCGCATGTGCGGCCGTCACGGTGCAGGGACCTTGTACCTTGTGCCTTTTGCAGGGGCAAGTGAGAGACTCCATGATCTACTACACTCCTTTCGCAGTGTCTTCTCACTCATACCTATCGTTCATAGACACTGCTTACAATGGCCCGATCCCCGCCGATTTACCACTAGAGGGCGTTTGCGTAACTAACGAAATACATGAAACATTTTCTGATTGGTTCACTGTCAGCGTCCTTGACAACCACGGCAGACTGGTCACTCGTCGGAAAGCATTTTATATGGGACAGTTGCATTATGACGTAGCACGACTAGTCTACAACAGCAATGGCTGCCCCCCGCCGTGTCCAGTATGCAGTGTCACTTTGCACTTTTCAGTGTTTAGCTCGTGCCTTTTTTGTTTTGAAACATCGCTAAAGAAGTGGATAACGGCGCTCTATACGAGATTATTCTGTTTGTAGTGATTGATCTTGTTAAACAGGCCGAAGCTGGGAGCAACGCCGGCGCTGTTTCCCGCGCTATTTGGCCGCTGACTAGTGCTGCCACCATGCGGTAAATCGGCGGGGATCGGGCCATTGTAAGCAGTGTCTATGAACGATAGGTACGAGTGAGAAGACACTGCGAAAGGAGTGTATGATCTACAAGTTAGTGAGGGACACGATTAGCTTTGCTTTGACCCTGTGTCGGAAAAAACTTAATCCAATATAAAATCCTTGTACAAGGAACCAAAACTTAGGATCAAGCATCCGGCCAAACGTCGAAACGTTAGGTCTACCGCTAAAGCGCCTATCTGATCATTCCAATAGCAGTCCTTATCACAGTCAAGCTTGTAATATTTAACTACATGTATGTAATATAAATCGTCTCTTTTCGTAATCCTGTCCTATCTCGCCAGGCCTCGATCATTTATAAGTAACTTCTCCACTTTTTCCTCCAAGTCGTCGTACTTGTTTGTCTGAAAAAAAACATACCGGGGAAACGTAACATTAGCAGGGAAAGACAGCTGTCGATGCGAACCGCCGAATCCTGTACGTAAAAGGCCGTCCGATACGCTGATCGTATGGAAAAAAGCTCATGTCCGGCGCTCACCGGCTTGTTACTCGTGACCCTGGTGGCACATGGCAGAATCATAATGTGAGACATTTTAATTCAGGTTGCACACACTATACTATACCTTCAGATTCAGCACAGAGACGATCTGTGATAGTTTCACCAGCTTCCCATGTCGATGAGGCGTCTGGAAGTATCGTTTGCCTTTGAAGACGCCATCAGTGTCCCCAACTAAAAAAAGAGGACGCGCGTGAGAGGGGCTTGCATGTTTTACTCTACCCTTGGGAACTGATTTGGTGCAATAACGAACGACATGTTTTTGTTTGTTCATCATGAATCCATTCCGTAAAGCAGCAGCACACCAGGCGATATCGCAAGGAATCTAATCGCCACCGAGCAAAGTCGGCTCTTGACGTCAGGTGTGCGCTGGACAGCGATGCGTGGAACCTTCTCGACAAAACCGATATCGCCTAGTCTGCGGTGGCTGGCGGGAAAATCGGTGGCGACCAGATCAAACATCACACAAAACCCCGACGTTTTCTCACTCACTTGGTGTGTCGAGTTTTAAACCGACATAAAGTCTATAACTAGCGTATTCCTTGTCCACTTGTCCAACAAATTTGACCACTCCACACGTCAGAGGACCGTTTTCTGAAAAAAAACGAACATCACCATTTGCTGACAAACTGTGTAACTTGCAGTTTGCTAAAATTTCAGTTTACACGTGATTTCAACTTACGCACCTTTCTTCTTCCCAAGTCGCACCATGACCCGGTCTCCAACATGGACGAACTCCGCCGCCAGCTTGTCCTTCTCGTATTTAGACAAACGCGAAAGCATCAGTTGGACAAGCGGCACCTTTATCTCCGACGACGATGACGAACCAGTTCCATAATCGGACTCCGACAATTGCCGACTTGCTCCGTTCCGGGATCCAAGGCCATTCTTACGGAGATCCTGCCTGAAGTCGAGAAAAGGCCCCAGTTGCTTTGTCAGTCTTGGTGTCGCTGTTTTTGGCCTGTCTCTCCCGTCCTTCTCGCGTGTTTCAGAGGGGAGGTGCAACGCAGATTTTGTCCGAGGGGTGAACTCGTCGTCTCCGTTGGAGACATCTCCGTTGAGAATGGTCTTGAACAGTCTGCCGTTTGTACTGGGAGTCGTGGTGAGGTTTTGAGGAGAGGCGTGGTACTCGATGAGGTCCATGCTGCTCGTGGTGTACGGATTGGTGTTGACGTCGATGCGGTCGTTTGACTGGTGAGAGAGAAAGAGGCAGATGCGTCAAATGCGTCAGATGTTTCACATCATACACGCTACCAGAAATAACATATCGGAGCAGAAACCACATCGGTATCGCCAGTATCGCTCATGTTTTGCTCACCTTATATTGTTTTGAAGGACCTGACGTCTGGGGTTTGGTGTGCGCCTCCCAGACGCCATTAATTGGCGAATCTTCCACTTGTCTGCAAGGCCGAAAACATGATTTTATTGGCGTCTCTCGATAGGCGGCTAGACTCGTAATGAAGGACTAATGGCAGCGACAATATGAAAGCCAGAACTCTTCATTGCTGTTCAACGTTTTCTTGCTCATCAAGGAAATAAGTATCAGTACAACTCACCCGTTCGTTTCAACCATCCGTCCTTGTGGATACGTCGCCTGCATCGTGTTTTTGTTGATAGCTGATTCAAGTTTTTCTACGAGCTGCCCCGTGTTCTCGATTTCACAAATAACGTCCTGTATTAGAAGGAATAAAGTGAAGCAACACAAGGACATAAAACAACCTACATTTCTCCTCTGCGAATATTCCCGAGTAACGCACTTCCTCGGTCGTGGAAATCGCGGGAAAAGGAGCGAAGAGCATCGTTCGGAGTTTCAGGCAGAAGGAGGCCTTACCTTAGCTAGTGACAATGCCTGTGTCTTCTGGACAACCAAAGTGTCCTTCCCGACCAGCAACTTCTTCAATGTCATGTTCTCACACTGGGAGAATTCCATCTCCTCCTTTAGGTGGGGTAGTGATAAGAGATCCCGCTCTAATACCTAGATGGGCGATAAAATACAATAAAATGAAATTTATCTCAAAGTCCTGAAGAACATAGGCCTAGAGTTCCATTGGTTGCCATATATTTTTTCGAGTTCTTATACCCGAGTCATTTTGCGAGTCAGAAGCCTTTTTACCATTTTGCTGCAAAGAAAAGACACTAGCTGGTTCCCCTCTTTGCCACAGCGCAGACAAACGCCCGCAGACTGGCAAGCTCCTCACCACTGAAATCCACGGCTAACGCCGCAGTGAGGCCAGATGGTCACATGCCAAACTGGTTACAAATTAGACTTCAGATTGCCCCATTCTACAAGTTCGAAAGCTTACCTAAATCTGTATACTAGACGTAAGTTTCCTTTTAGTGTCAAACTTACCCTTATTTTGTCCCTGTGGTCCCTTGCAGACTTCCTCGCCAGATGTAAGAGTGCATTCCTCTGTTCCAGTTCTTCCTTCAACTTGGCGATCAGCTTATCTTTAGTTTCGATGGACTCTCTCAACTCTGGTATGGAATGGAGATCCTTCTCTATAACTTCGTTTCGTCGCAGTTCCTCTTTTACTTGAACCTTGAGATCGTCGATTTTGTCTTCTAGTTTACCTATTCTAGATTCAGCCAGCTATAAGAAAAGGAAATGGAACCAAAATAAACCCTACCAGTGTTCCGCAACTTCATTTTTCTTTACTCTATCAGGTCATATCGCCATCCAAGCTTCAACATTCTGTGTAGAACAAGTTTGTTGTGAGTTTTCAGTCCGGCTGCGAAACCCTTATCCTACTTACCGTTAAATCTCTGCTCGCCTCATCATAACTGCTAGCTACAGTTTTAAATTCGGCCTCCTTCATTTTTAAACGGCCTCTGGAATTGAGAAGATCTACCTTGTTACGAATTCAAAAAGGTTATCTCCAGTTACGTCGCCGTTTAGCCACGATAGGAGCTTGCACTCATGAGTTCAAAATAACCTCAAGTTAGAAGACGTTTCATGGTTTCGACCATGGTTTCAAGTCAGCTTTGCGATGTTGTTTACTTACTGCGTCGATTCCAGTACTCTTCGGGTAGTTTCCAAGGCTAACTCTGCTTTTTCAAGTTCACTTGCTGAAGAATGTTTAACAAGGAAATAAGCAAAAATTCATAAGCAAGCCGCCTTATAAATATTTGAAATAAGTAATAAGCGTCGACGACCGTATTCTTCGAAATAAACCAATGTTAAAACATCTCAAGTATTTGCAAAGAAGCCATTTCGATCTGAAGTCAGTAGGCCTATCGCGAGTGTGAAACGACATTCGAAAGTAAGAAGCATCAGACAGAAGAATTCATTGACAAGAAAGTGAAAGAGACACTTCTACCTTTTATTTCTAAATTCCGTATCTTTTCCAGTGAATGTGTCAAATCCTTTTCGAGTTGTTCGCATTTATCCGCCTTCTTCCTGAAGTCGAACTTGGTTTTCTCCAGTAAAGTGGTGGCCTTATCAAGTTGTGAGGCGATCTCCTCATGCTCTGCCTTTAGTTTGGTCAGTTCTCCTTCAAATGTCTGAAAGCAAAAGTCACGTAGGCCTAGAGCGGTAGATTCTGATTAGGTTTCGGTAGAGTTACCCATTGACCTCTGCGAGCTTGCGTCAGAGCATGATCTTGCGGCGCGATGCGGTGCAGTGCGATGCGGAGTTCAACACGCCTGTACACTACTCCCAATGTTGTCCAACCGCATCGCACTTCACCACAAGTCTGAACACCTTATATTGTACAGTTTGAGAGTGGGGCCATATTCACTAAGCCTTCGCAAATCTGCGTGCACGCAAGTCTATTGTTTGGCTGCACATGCCGTATTGTCCACTGACTGCCTTGCAATAACTTTGCGTGCACGCAAAGTTGCACGCAAAGTTGCGAAGGCTTCATGAATATATGGCCCCAGGTGCGGCGGGCGGGCATTGCACTAACCTCTCTTTGTTTCTTTTCCTGTTCCGCCTCTAGCTTCGCTTTCTTCAACTCTTCGACTTTGGCAAGGAAAGACTGGCGTTCTTTTTCTCTGTAACATGAAGCAAGGAAACGAGGTTACAAATAAGAGGTGCTACAAAGTTGCTCTGAAAGCGTATGAAGAGTACAGTAGTTCAGATTGCCAAACCGAAAAATCCTACTCGGCAACGTATACTTTTTTCACTCTGCATCTTTTACCTTCCATCATCAACCAATGAGTGACACACCTCCACCACCGTCGCGGCTCTGACGCTTGGAATTGATTTGCAATATTTAATCGAACAACCTTGCCGCCGGACAATTAAAGTAGTTCATCACGCGTAGTACGTGGAACAAATGCAGTAGAGTGAAGTTTAGCCCCCTACTAGGCTTTTATTTGCATCTTTTCAACACTGCATGGCGCACACTGCGGCACACCATTGCTTCAGTCCAGCTACCAGAGTCGTTGGGGCGTTTTTGACAGGAACTGAGAGCTGTTTTAATGGAACCGAGGAAGGGAATGAGACAGGTTGAGATTCCGGGTAAACTCAATGATTCTCCATATGTCCGACAACTTACAACAGTTCCTCTGCCTGAGCCGCAGTTCTTCGCCGCGGGCTGTGCACACCATACAGCGAACTCGTCGATGACCAGACGGTGAAACTTCCCGTCCGCCTCACCCCGCGAGGTGACGACGGGGAGGTAGGGCTAGGCGGCGGTGGCCCAGATCCCTGTAGCTTCCGAGAAAGGCAAGCTGTCCGTGCCATCTTCTTCCAAGTATCCTTGATTTTAACCTTGTCCGCCGACATTATCTTTTCAAACATTTGTGGCAGTGATTTTGTGTCCAGATAAAGGCACAATTTAGACGTCCTTGATTGGTGAAAAAAATATTCCTGCGTGTGAGACGCGATCCTGCTAGATCTGCGATTCGTCAGAAAATCCTAATCTTTCCACACCTCAACCTTTGGTTTATCAGTTTCTATCAACAACGATTTTCCATCTGAAGGACCCGATCCCTCAACACGTTCAAAAAGCACAACTCGAAATTCCAACCATGAACCGCTCAACTGAACTGTAAAGTCTGCTTCCTCTCGTTTGTAATCAATTATCCCGAACTAAAAACACATCAAACGCATCGAAATGAACCGCGTAATGTCAAAATTGATCAGTCGTCCGTTTTGTATGCCGCAATTTATATTGACCAACCAGACGACACGATGTTTACTTCCTCCATGCTGCAGCGGTCGTTTGCAACTAAATTAGATCTCGCTCAATTGATATGAATAAAATTCCTTTCTCTCGAGAGGGGAAACCTTTTGTTGAGCTGCAAACAACCAATAGATTGTGCTCGTTTGTCATGTCAACTCTCAAATCACAGTATGTTGTTTCATCTAGCGTCCTGTCGCCATGGCGACCACATATCCGCATCACTGCTTTTCAGGCTGAAAAATAATACCTGTGCTTTGTAACCAAGAGAACTGATCAGTGATGATGTGCTAGATTAATCGATTAAATTAGCATCTGTCACCTAAGGCCTAACTTGTATCATTAGGCCTGTTACGGCAAGTCGATAAAGGTGTAATCTATACTGCAGTCTGGTGGAAAAAAGAATGGCTAGGCTCCCTCTGTCGTCTTCCGTCCGTTCATCAACAAAACAGTTCACCAGTTTCCTCATTTATACACTGTGGCTATTGGCAACGTAGATGCCTACTCTTCGATGGCTTCTTTTGATCACGTAGGCGCGAGGTTGCCGAGAAAATTTCCTTCGGCGTGGAATTTCATTGGAAAAGTCACAAGATGTAATTCCACGATGGTGGAACCATTGCTTTTGAATACCTGTATCCAAAGAGAGCAAAACGAATCCTTCACACCACCCTGTATTGGTCAAGCAAAGCTTTTAGAAGTACAGGCCTACCCCTGTGTAGGCCTATGATCCCTCCATCAACATGTGTCAAATGTTCACCAAAATGGTGCTCCCCTTGGGTTTTGTCTGACAACATATAAAATTCGCTGGGCCAATTAGACACGGAGATTGGGGTTTCTTCACAGCATAAGGGTAAGTACAGTGGTTACGCATAGGCCTATACATGTAGGTCTGTTGCCATTGTCATTGGCATTGTCTATCAGAGGGGCTTCCTTTGGAGAGGAATAAAAGGAGCCAATAAGAAGCCATGGTTCCTTACTTTGGTATTATCAGATGGGGAAGACTGTAGGCCAAGAGTTCGGTGACTGAAGGTCTTTAAGTTTAAATACATGTACATGTACCTGACTAATAAATCGGGTCGTTACACACCAATCTGTCACGAATTTTACATGTTGTTCTATACATCTCAGCCATTTTGGTCCTGATTTGGAATTTAAAAAAAATCGTAATGAAAGTTTTGACCGTGCACGGCGTGCATCAACTACAATCTGCAAATTTACATTCAAGTAATGGCTGGTATTCATAAAAGTTAGCAAATGCTTTTACTTCAAGTTTTGCAGTACATTTACATGGGCATTGGTGTACAAATTTTAAGTAAAAACATTTGCTAACTTTTATGAATACCACCCAAGGATGACGTTTAAAAACTAGTGCGTGGGGGATGCAGCCCACATTCTTGCTAGTGTTATTCATCAGTAGGCATACAGGCCTTGGGGTAATTCTCCATGGTAACGCGCGAATACCATTCATCCTAGGCCTAATAACCGGCTTATTGATTTCAGTCACCGACAAGAGTCACCCGAAACTAGTCGTTTAACTGACTTATGAAATGAAAGGTATGCATTTGAGATTAAGTATATGTAGGCCTACATATAGGCTACAATTAAATGTTACATGATATTACACCTTTTTCGTCAAAAAAAATTCTGAAGTATCAGATGACAGATATCCACATTCCGCTCTCATTTGTACAACCGTTTTGCTGGATAGACCGCATTCGACTGAACAGCAAGATGGGAGGCTCAGTGGCTGCTGTTCGGTCCCTGCTGTTGAGCTGTCGTTGCGACACCGAAGCTGTAGGACTGAATTTTTTTGACACGGTCATCATTAAGGCCGGATGGAAATGTGGGGAGGCTAACCATGATTCATTCGTCATCAACTTCGAGCAGGTGTCCCTATATTCGCCAATCCTTGACGTCATCAGCAAGCAGTTTTCTCCAATTTCGTTCTTGTTGTCCTCTCGGTTGTACTCCTAAGGTTGCTCCTTCGGGCCAGGCGTAACGCGAAATTATCTACGTCAGAAGACTGCTTGAAAATCGCCGATTTTCGTGCAGCTGGCCTCAAATTTCAAGATGTCAACTGCCACTGTAAGTTCAGTCTTGTAGTTTGTAAGGAAGATCCTATCGCGGGAATCTCCCTGAGCCAGGTTATTCCTGAGTTTCGTTTTCCTGCAGTTATTCATGGAAGTTTTGTTGACATACACCCTAATCCTAATCTTTCATTGCTCACACTTGACAACGGCGCCATGTTGGATGTAAGCTTGGAGGAATTATGTAAGCAACACCCTTCTTGCTTCCATCTGCTTTTTGCCTCACAGCGAAATGTTCCCAGGTTCCTCCTCCTGCGTCGTCAGAATCTCTAACCACAGAGGTTAAGCCCTCGGGACGAGGTTAGGTTTCATTCCTTTAGGAATGTTCAACGCGACCTCAACCAATAATTGTCCGGCGCCTGACTCCACCTGCGATGGTGCGATGGTGTGAGTCAGTGATTGGACTACATAAGTAAGCCCTGGTGGCGAGATTCGCGAGATTGTTACTTACCTCTCTTCAAGTTGATGTTGCTGCCCTCTGATGACAGAATGAGGTGGAAATCGTCTGGCTTCTCCGCTCCTCTTGTTGAACCAGAACGTCCCGACACCAGGTGTCACTAGCATGCACCAATCAAACTGTGGGATAACGTTTAAAATCGTTAGAACATTATATTTTCTGAACCATCGAAATTTAGTGGTGGACGTTTTCCAACTGGTGAATGATGAAAATTAAACGGCGTAACACCCAAAACGTATCCCTGATAGACCTTAAATCCAGTTGAGACCGTCGCCTCTTCGATTTTTCTTCGGGAGAAGTAGGTCTCTTCTTCTTCGGGAGAAGTAGGAACCCGAACGCGACCGATTAGATGTGGTTGCAAGGCACTCATCTATACGAGTCCAGCCCCCGGCCCGAATACGCAGAGTCGAGCTTGACGGGAAGACTTACCGGGGACGGGTTCCTAGCGGTATGGATAAGGAGCACCATTCGTTTGGCTATCGGAACAAACTCCTCATACGTCAGCTTCAACCGGTCATTTCTGCATGCGTCAAAAGATAGTTCACCTAATGGCATTACTCCTTTCTGGCAAACTCAGGAAGGCGGGGTCTAATGACTGCCAATCATCAAGAAGAAATGTTTACATTCTATTTATAGATTCTCCTCAATATAGATCTGTTAACATTACATAATAACAATTTGGAAGTGTGGTACTGCTGGCTGATTTAATGGGTTTATATAGGATTAAACCTGCCCATGGTAGTTTCAATGGCAAAGTAATTGGACCTTGTTGTGTGGTTTACAGAATAAGATGTGTGACTGAACATTGGGTTCATGTATAGCTCTACTGTGTGTATTCAGCATAAGAAACTTGTGTGATCCCCTTCACACTATGAACCTACACGTTTCGGTCTGGACTGGGCAATAGGGAGGTTGAGATCAGTGACTTATCACGGATCCTTATACGTAACGGATAGAAATCTGTNTCAAGTTGGCAGCACGCATTAGAAATACACACCGAGATCACTCCGATCGAGATCAAACGCCAAGCTGGCACCGTTGCCTGCGCGCCACTCTCCAACCCCAGGGACTACTAATTTGTCGGCGAATGGACCCGATGTACTACGTACATTTTGTAATGGTTTTTAGTAGTTCGTATTGCTGCGCTAGGTGGCTCCCTCTACGTCGACAGTCAAAATACCGGTAAGAAATCGCATACGTGCTCCTTTAAGTTAGTATTGCCAAGGAGGTCATGACGATATTCATAACGGCAAGCAAATGTAAGGTGTCGTGGTGAAATTTGTGAAAAAGCAGAATTGTTGAGGGAGAAGTGCTGGAAAGGCAGAAAATTTAAGAACAGGACAATTTTCGTCCACGTGGGTCAAAGGTACCAACCTAAACAGCCGTCGGATTTGCTTGGTGTCTTCCTGCGACAGCATCAGACTGAAACTGATCGACTGGAGCAACTGGAAAGGAAAGGTAAATGTCACGTGAATGAATAGGCCTTTTCCCGAATAATATTATCCTAATGGTCTCTATTAAAATCGAATGAACCGGACTCACCTGACGAAAAGACTTCGACGTGACTTGTCCCGTTTTCTTCTTATCCTGTTGTTCAAGTAGGTGAAAAATGGCATCTCCGAAAATGTCTTTTTCAATCTGCAAGTTATAGTCCTCCGGCACATTGTAACTGCAGCAAATAAAGAGACGTGAAGAGTCATAAGAGGCTAAAAGATTTGCCGACCAAACGGTTGTCCACACTGTCGATTACTGCTAGGCCTATTCACACTACCAACTTGTTTCGTAACGACAAAAACTGGCCGATTTATGAAGACTTAGGCCCGTATGCACAGACGTTCCTCCACTCACACTTGAGTGTGAGGTCGACCTTTACCTATTGTTTGCAGGGTAGAATACAAAAGATTAAGGTCGACCTCACACTCAAGTGTGAGTGGAGGAACGTCTGTGCATACGGGCCAGTGTGTGGATCTATCCGCCTTCAGAAAAGCCAGGCATGCAGCTGACATGCTTGAAAGAAGTCTTACCTTGCCACACCTGTCGACTTATCAAAGTAAATGACGGCGCCACCGTCGCCTTCTAGTTCCACCCAGCGGCCCTGCAGATGAGAGAGGAAATTTTCACTCCTTCAGTCGTATAAGGCTGGCTCTCGTACATTTATACGGCAAACCACGAAAAAGAGAAACCCGTCTTCAGAGGTATTGTTTAAGCTTCACCCGGGAGGTGACCGCACCTACACTGAAACGTTGTATATTTCGTTGCGAAACAGGACGGTTCGATTTGCTGAAACGTTTGGAATCGAACCGCAAACTTTTAGTTGGATTTGCATCCTTTATTCCAATGTGATGTAGGCGTACCTTATTTTCGTCCGACTTGCCGTAGATAAGTTTAAGGATCTCCTTAGAAAATTCCCGGAATTCTTTGAAACTCATTTTGTTGTCCTTCGTGACTTTCTGCAATAATGACAAAGCAGAAGCATTGGTAAGATCATAAGTAGCCATACAGACGAGGAGACCCGAAGAAACTTAATTTATCTATAGGCCTACGACACACGAGAGCTCTTCAAACTGATGTGAACATGACGTCCATTCAGCTGTTTCGAGTGGAAACTGAAAGGGAGGTATCGATATGCTCACTTACTTTGTTCTTATGAATAGTCAGTTTGACCTGTTTCATTTGATCTGGGGTGAGATCAAGAGCGAGACTGGGCGACCGAAATATCTGAAACCGAAAAACGTACATGTATCAAATCGAAAAACAAATATTGACCCAGTATGTCAGGTTGTTTGAAGTGCAACTGATCTGATGACGAGAATTATGCAAAAATATACGAATCGACGTCTGGGGTAGCTCTACTTGTGAAATGACTTATCAAGAAAATGAAATATCTTCGTAATTATTGTCCACGTGACTTACCAAGTCAATCTCGTCATCATTTAACACACCATCACCTTCAACGTCGGCCATCTTGAAAATGCTATTCGCAATCTGATCCTGGGCGTCTTCCCTCTTGCTCGACTTTCTAACCCGAGGAAGATGGGCGAGGACGTCGTATATCTTATCTCCGAGGACAGGGACATATTTCTTCTGATACACAGCAATTCTCGGCTTGAGTTCACCATTCTCCGCTGATGCTTGCTGTCCTAGGGTTTGCGCAATAGCTTCAGCGGAAGCGACATCTTGCGCAACCGCTGCACCGGAAGTGTCTGCTGTCGCCTCCAAATTCTCCAGACCGATGTCGTTGTTATTGTTGTGTTCTTCAAACTCGTTATCATCGTCGTCAGGTTGACTGTCCTTGTCACTGTCATATTCACTTGATCCTACACTTGAGAAACTAGACTGCGACCCCGTCCGTTTATACCGCATTTTCTTCCTAAGCTTGACAGCGCCCATCGCCTGCGATGTCACTTTGTTGAAGGTCAATTGGCTACTTGACCTTTTGACCTTCGCTGCGACCTCTGAAGTCTCACCAAAATGAGAGCAAGTATGGCGTCTGGCCAGCGTCCGTGTCGGTCGCCGGACATTCGCGGCGTTACTTGATGTCACCTCCGAGTCCGAAACAGCTTGTTCATCACTAATAATGTTCGGTACTTTATCAGAAATGCGTGAATTGTTATTCCCGTCGATACTATCCGTCTCCTTATGAACATTCGGCGCGCATGCGCCTTGTGTATCGTCCTTGTTAATCGTCTGCTTTTTCCCGCCACCGTCAAGGATGACTTTTTGCGCATGATCACTGGAAACCTCATTGAACATGTTGAATGCGACCAGCGGACCTTTTCCACACTCGCCGTGCACATCCATGGTGGCTGGTGACGTATTCGTCGACCAACTCTGGTTCATTCTACTTAAGTGGACTTCAGTGCGCTGAAATGTACGCAAGGTTCCAAGCGGTCACAACGCGATCAAGCATTGCTCCGGAAAATAACGACGACTTATCTTTGTATCAGCAACTAAAAGAATTTAGATCCAGGGCTGGGTTGCACAACCGGCCCCTGTGCACAACCGGTTGTGCAACCGGCCCCTGTGATCAATCCACGATGGCCCAACGTCGCGCATCTGCCGTGGCGAGCACGCCAATGTGTCCCAAGAATCAAAGACTATTGAGCTGTGAATCTTTCGTTTACTGTCGAGTACTTACCGGTGGATATCCCATCGATTTACTGCCAGTTTTAATCGAAGACCCGGACATTGATCATCAAAATCCATCCACCTAATCCAAGAAAAACTCTTTTTTGACCAATGATCTGCTGTCCATCTGCAGCGTACGCTGGGGAAGAGTTGCATATCTGAAAGTCAATCAAAGAATCTGAGAGCCAATCAGATAATCTGAGAGCTAATCAGAGAACCTGAGAGCCAATCAGATAATCTGAGAGCCAATCAGAGAACCTGAGAACCAATCAGAGAACCAGGAGAACCAGTCAGAGAATCTGAGAGCCTAAGAGCCAATCAGAGAACCTGAGAACCAATCAGAGAATCTGAGAGCCAATCAGATAATCTGAGAGCCAATCAGAGATCTGAGAGCCAATCAGAGAATCTGAAAGAAAAAGGGCGTAAACAGGTTGCAATCAAAGCAGAAACGGCCACCGTGGATGACGATTTTCCTGTCGTCGATGTTGAGTTCACCACTTTTCCTGATGTTGACAAGCATTTCTGACATTATCAATGGTATTGGATATTCTTTTGAACAAATCGGAAACCACGTGTCCGTCAGCAGTCAAGAAACATTGCTCCATTCATAAAATACGGGAAATGGTCCGCCACGCAAGGACAAACCTGCACAAGGCCAGCTTTCTAAGACTTTCTAATGCACAGGTCGAGTCGACACAAGCCGTCATGGTAATTTTTGATATTGCTAATCCTCGGACGCCGATCATAACCAATAATTTCATTTCTATACACAGGAATTGGTCAATATTTGATTATTTCTGGCTGCAGAGTGATGGATGCACAAACAGGCCGAGTGACATGCTAAATAGGGTCAGAAATGAACTCCATTGAGGTTTATTCAGGGCCATCTCCTGGAATCCCACATGTATTGGCTACGTCCTACGACCACTGCTTGCGAGCGTAGTCGGAGGGCGTAGCGATGTCACAACCCTTGGTGGTCAAGATGATTCAGGGCATTCGATTCTGCCCTTGTTCTGTTGCCTTCGTTCCTGCTGGGGTCTTCGCCTTCTCTGCTTTTTTGGGGAGCGTAGTCCGAAGGTCAACGCCTTGAAGTGACCGGATGCCTGATATTTCAAGATGGGGGGGGGGGGGA